>JAFJYG010000658.1:0-30874 GCA_017366145.1 Cadophora sp. M221
ACGATATTCACTTAACAATATCTTTATGAAACGTTAATAAAAACTTATAAAATTAATAATATATAAGCTAGTTCTAATTAGGCAATTCTCTTAGATTTAAAATTTAAAAAACACTATAAAAAAGTGACTAAAATTAATTTATGATTAAACGAATAAAAATACTTTAAAAAAGGACGATTATAACCGATAAGACTACTGATTTAAGATTTTCAGTTATTAGATAATTCTATTAGTAGTTGTTAATATACATTAGAATAGACTCTTTCAGACCCTTGTAAAACAGTTATTTTAAAATTACAATATAACTACTAATAGAATTACTTAATAATATAAAACCTATTATAAGAACTCTATCTATTATTATATATATTAATTTCAAGTACTTATAACTATAAAATTAAAAGTTATTTTTAGTCACTTTTATATGATGATTTTTGAATTTTAAATTAACGAGAATTACCCGATTGAAACTAGCTTAAAGTAAATAAGCGAGGTCGTATATTTATAAATATTCTAGATTTAAAATTTTATTTAATTTAATTAAGGATTCGTTGAGTTATAAAAGTGCAAAAACCGCTGTTTTTGCCTTAAAGGGTGTTCGGAATGGTGGGGTGGGGACTTAGGATGTACATAATCATAAAATAATGCAACGGTTTTAACAACACTGTATCGTCTGAAACGTATTCTGGGTTTGGAAAGTATTTATGAAAATCATAAAGGATCAGACGATGCTATTAATCAATCATATATTGCACTTTCTTCGTTGCTATGGCTAATCATTCAGATCACCTTGAAGTACCAAATACATGTCCAACTCTTATATTTCGCTGTTTGCTTCTCATTTATCAACAGGCTTGTAGATCGTTATATCTTCATAAAGATCCACCGGCTCACATGGCAGAAAGGGCCACCTACTCAGGTTTTTCGTCCTGAAGCAATAATAACAGACACCATCCTCATAATAATGAAACGCTTCATCCCATGCGATCTGACGTCCAGTCTCTGTGTCGTCGAGTTCACTATTGATTTCTGTTCTGTTCTTGATTCTGCGAACCATCATTTCGAAGGGGTAGTCCCAATGAGTATGCAAAGCATCCATATCCTCGACTACGCTTGGATCGGCTCCTCCAAGGAGAAGAAATTTGCACATGTCGTCGTGACAAAAGCTTGCGGCGGCCTATAATATGTGAGAAGACCACTCATGCGAGCTGAAGCAAGGAACCCTACATGAATCAATGTCTCGCCATATTCGCTGATATCACGCAGGGAGGCATCTCCTCTCTTCAGCATGAGCCTCGCCGCGTCTATGTTTCCATCCCGACATAGTGCAAATATCAACGAGGAACTTGGTATGAGCTAATACGTGTTAATAATTATATTATGAGTAATGTCCAGATGATAGAGAGTTACCATACCGTGTAAAGACTAATATTTTTTGGCAACCAAGTGCCTGGCATGTTCATTTGGACCACTCGATTGATTGCAAACCTAGCAACCCACCGGTGCGGTGGTACGAATCTAACAGTGGTCTCTGTATCGAGTTCTGTAGTAGAACTGCGTTTCATGCCATCGTCTCCTGAACGTACTGTCCACCTTCGAGTAATTTGATATGTGGTAGTCGAGTAGTGTATAGTTCCCAGCAAAGTGCTCACTTTGGTGGATTCACATTTCTGAATATGGAGTTGACGCCTTTTGGAGAAGGACTGGGAGGGACCGGAGTGGAATCGGGTATTACTTGGAATTATGTGCTGGGCATGTTGGAGTGGAGCTTGTTGAACGGTTGTGTCTTCTTTGACTTTCACAGCTTGCGGCAGTTCGATCTTCAATTGCACCTCTCCCGACTGGAGAGGCAAGCTTAAAGAAATTTTTGGTATCTCAAAGGATAGGGATTCGAGAATCGCTGCGGGATTGTGGCCAGATCAGCTCAATATCTGGGCCAAGTGGACAATCGCTTCTTTCGAAATCGCAGATTGAGAGTTTGATGCTGGTATCAAGGCACGACTTGGTTGAAGTGAATATAACAACCGACTACGATGTTTTAGTAGCTTCTCCTCCAGCTGCAAGGCATACAGGTCGTTCACCTACCATGAAAGTGACATTTGTGCCATCATAATGTTGATTTTGGCGTCGTTTAGCCTGCCTTTGAACTTGGCAATCGTTTCGGCTTTCCAAGTCCACTCCATTTTTGTCCAATGCCGCCGCAACTTGTTCTTCGAGCCAAGGCCCTGAGAGATTTCGTCCACAATTCGATGCAGAGCATTCAAAGGTTCTTTGCACCCTTCCAATACATTGTCCATCCCCACCCGCTGTTCGTTAGATTCTTCGTAGGGCATCAACTTCAAAACCAAATCAGCGGCCTTCAACTCTTGATTCAACGCGGCCAAGTCTTGTGGAGCATCTTGAATCGGTTCGATGAAATCACAACTTCACACAGTGTGAAAGATACTTCGAATATCGGAATTTTCGGTTCAAGACTCACAGATCTTTAATGCTTTCCCCAAGCTGCATCGCTAGTCCAACGGCCCCTATGACACCAGATGATACTTCCATTTCAGCTGAACGGGTGACGGTATGCAAGATACAGACGGGTTTTGAAGTGAAAACGAAAGATTTAATCTTCGAACTTAGATTCGGAAGAGAGTCCTGGCTGCCTAGCTGAGTCGCACACAACCATATACGAATTCCAAGCCACACGGTTCACTGCCAGCTACCTAGGTGGCCGTTGGCTCAAGGCTCCCTACCACGCCTCACTTTCGAAGCATGCTGCTGGTATCCGCCGAAGTGATCAAAAGCTACAATCAAGCCCAATGGGCTCCATGACCGGAAACTAAATGTATGATAGTTGTACACCAACCGAAAAGTTGAGAGAAAACCAGAAGACTTTGTGAACGCAAGATAGGGAAATTCCAGGCAATGAAGAGTAAAACGAGCGTTCACACCACTCCTTGTTCCAGGCAGATGCTTCGAGGGGCTTCATGTTGTTGCCAAGTGGTTCGGGGATTAGGGAACGAATCATGTGATTTCAACTCTAAATCCGCCACAACTTCTCGACGACAACTCTTCATGATGCATCATTGTTTCCCCAGATTGAACGTCCTCGCGAACCTGCCGGCAGTTGTTGGAAGTATAGATTCCAAGAATCCTTCACGCTACTAGAATTCCCCCAAGCCGGGTCATGTTGTATGGATCCGTTTAGGCTCGATATTGCTTCACTCATCCTAGTACAAACCAGCACGTTTCGATTCCTCACAAAACAATCTATTTGGTGGTCGGTCTACGGCCCGTTAGATTGTTTACTAAGATGTCAAGTGACAGCTGTGACATGTTGATCTTGGTGTCAGATCATGCCCGTGTGACCAATGGAGTTCATCTATCTAGTGTCTGCAGTTGTCGTTCAATTAAGCCTATCTACAGCCAGTTTCATGTAACCGAACGGGGGGACTCATGAAGAGACCCATGTAACGGCATATTGAACATTTCTCGTCAAAACGAACCATCCCCGCGTTTTTCATTTATTGCACCCTGGGTGATGACCGTGGTTTTTCATGGTGGAAACTTGGGGTTTCGCGGCCCATAAAGTGGTTCCCAAGCCACTCACTCTCACCAGGCGTTTCTTCGAAGTTGGTGTCTCTTTCTCTTGGTATCTCGGTATCTGTATAAAAGAAGTTGACTTTCTGCTCGAATACTATTCTTCATCCACCATCTTCACTTCAGTTCATCATGCGGACTTCAACTATCTTCTCTCTTGCTACCTTCGGTGCAGTGGTCAGTGGACATGGTATCTTCCAGAAACTGCGTATAAATGGAGTAGAGCAAGCCTCACTTTATGGAATTCGAGCACCAGCTGTCAACAATCCCGTGACGGTCGTATCAGGAGCATCAATCACTTGCAACACCGGCCTCAAGCAACCAGTATCAAAGGATGTGGTCACCATTCCAGCTGGTGCAAAAGTCGGAGCTTGGTTCCAACACATCATTGGAGGTGCTCAAGGAGCAAACGATCCAGACAACCCAATCGCGCCTAGTCACAAGGGACCTATCATGGTGTACCTTGCAAAGGTATGTAACTACCGTTCCATTTTGTTGCTTCACTGCTGACATCAGTCATAGGTTGATAGTGCTGGTATTGCGAGTGAAGTTGGCTTGAATTGGTTCAAGATTGCGCAAGAGGGACTTGACACTTCGCAAGGGAAGTGGGGTGTTGATACCATGATCGCCAACAAGGGATGGTGGGACTTCACAATGCCTTCATGCCTTGCACCTGGAGATTACCTTATGCGAGTAGAGCTTCTTGCTCTCCACTCAGCATATGGAACCAACGGTGCACAGTTCTACATGTCGTAAGTCTCTCATTAATCATCCAGTCGGCATTTACTGACAGATGAAGTTGTGCCAATATCAAGGTCACTGGCTCGGGAACCAAGACCGGTTCAGCCACAGTCAAGTTCCCCGGTGCATATAACAGTGAAGATCCGTGAGTCTCAGTAATTTCTTCAGATCATTCCCAACACTAACCTTTGACAGTGGGATCAAACTCAACATTTACAGCGGCACCATCCCTAATAATGCAGGCAAGGCATACACTCCTCCCGGAGGACCTGTTGCTTTGGCTTGCTAGATGCTCTCCAGCCCAGAGTATGGAACACATGCATTGGGAGGGAGTAGAGATGGGTAAAGGTCCATTAAGGAATGATTTCTGCTTCTTGTATACAAGTCAAAGATGGGTTCGCTCGAAATCGATGCATTTGTGCTTATGTGCTGGTTTACTATCATTCCTGGGCTCAAGCCGAGGTGGAATTTGAAAAACACAAAACTCAGTAGCTTATCATACATATTTGAGCTGTTTTAAATAATTAGATGCCCAATACTACATGTGTTCGTCGAATTCGCTAATTTCTCGACGGGTCAAAGTCCTCAAGATTTCTCGCTTCGAACTCACTCACTCACATGAGATAGTTCATCTTTCAAGAAAAATTATAAATTGTGTGGTATCAATATCATTAACCATCTCTATGTACGCGTAACTGACAAACCCCTTCAAGGTATATAGTAGATATTTACAGGGAGAATCAGACGAGACATGACATAAAGAAAATAAAGTTTGCGTAGAAGCAGTGGAGTTTCTCGACTCGGAATCACAGAAGTGCCAGATCAACTCTCTAAGCCCAGCTGTAGCACTTGTCCAAAAGTGGGACATTGACCTCGTACAAGGTGGCAGAGTACCATTGCGTGGCGAACGCATCGAGGGCGAAAGTGAAGTTGCTGTTGAGTTGGAGTCCCTGGGTGCAGCCAGCAGCGTTGGTGATGTTCTTCAGGCCACCGAGATCGACTCCAACGCCGCCAGTGAGAGTGAAGCTGTTGTCGAATCCGGGCTTGGCGGTGAGGCCGGTGGAGAGGTCAATCAGGCCGCCGAATGCTTTGGCTGCGATTTCGACGGTGAGAGATGCGGAGGGGTTCAAGTAGGCTTGAACTTGGCCGTTGATATCGGCGCTGGCGGAGTCTGGAGAAGATATGTTAGTACAATTTGGTGTGTGATAAGGATAGAGATAGCAACGTACAGGTAGGAGTCCAGCCAGAGACACCGGTCTTCTTGGAGTTAAGCACATCAAGATGGACGTTTCCGTTTGCAAGGGCAACTTCGAATGCAGTTGAGAGATGAGCAGCAGCGGAAACACCAATCTCAGTACCAACAGAGAACTGGAGCATGGGTCCCAATTCAAGAATACCTGGAACGGAGACACCATAGTAGAGCGAAGCTGGGGCGTAGGAGAAAGCGGTCTCGTAGGAAGCCTTGACATCAGCACTCAGACCGAGATCGGCCTTGAAGCCAGCGTCGATGTCGAAGTAGAAGGCATCGAGCTTCCAGAGCCACCAGTTATAGGCCAGGTAGCCAGAGAAAGTGATCTCGGATGAGAAGGAAGCGTTGTCTGCGGTGATGGTCAAGTATGGGTCGTATTCGAACAGGACAGTGTCTTCAGCGAGTGCAATAGATGGGCTGAAAGTGTATCTAGGATCGATGACCAATGCGCGCTTGTCGTTGGTTGTGTTGGTAACGCCGGCCTCAATGCTACCGAAGGCAATGGTAGTATAAGCTTTGAAAGTTAGTATTACCCCAAGATGTTATCCATGCGGGAGCAAGCTTACTAGCCACGGTAGATATGTTCGCTGATTGGGTGCTGGCTGTGGCCACCAATGTGTCTTTATCAAAGGAGACACTGTTGGTGAGGAAATAGCTTCTCTCAAGTTCGGCATCACAGTCGCCAAGATGGTTTGTGATCAAGACCATGGATGCGTTTGACGAGGAAGACCTAAGCCAAATTAGATTGCCAATACATGCCACGTTTTGGAGCCTCAGACACTCACCAAACACTTTGCGCTTTCTCGAAAGTTGTAGTGTCGTTGAAAGTCACCGCGACTGAATCAGCAGTACAGTCGACGTTGATGATGGATGCAATATCCTCCAAAACGACAGTAGGGTATTTCATGGTGTTGTTTACGACCATGCTTCCCGAGGTCGAGTTAGCCGAATAGTAGCAAGAGGTGTTCTTCGAAGGGACAACGTTCTTGAGATTGTGTCTATCAAAACGAGGCTTTTTCGAAGGAATGTACAACTTGGTAGAGTTCTTGGATGGGTTGACATCCGCGAGAACAGGTACCATATTGACCGAAGGAGAAGATCCGGTAGTAGTGGATGCTTTGATGGCCACTGGAATGTCGGCTTCGCAAGATGCGTCCTCAGCGACCACAACTGTCGCGGCCATGGCGAAAAGCGCCGCAAATCCGAAAGAGGACTTCATGGTTATGGTTATGGTTATGATTATTGATATTAAGCTACTTTACGAAGAAGCAGTAACGAGTGTGGGTGCAAAATGCAGGGTAAACGAATGTGTATTGAGGAAGTACCTATAGAAGAAAGACCAGCATCACAGAGGGCGAGATGTACAGACTTTGTACTTCCACAATTTCAAAGGGGATCTGGATAAGGTGGACCTCATCGCGCAAGATGTCTCGCCTTGCTGCCGTTAGACGCGCAGGAAGATTGCATCTCACTGCAGTAACTGCACACAAGCCCCTGGATATCCATCGACTTGCTCGAAATGAAATGTTCTCTCCGACTCTCCTCGGCCCATCATCTTTCACGAGCAAGCTATCGACTCTCCACCTCAGATCCGTCCGATCATTCCACGCCCGTGATGCGGTTGTCTGATTCGCCGCAGCGAGGAGATGAAAGGGGGGCTTGTCCCTGCAGCAACTCTGGTCCTCCACGAATGGTCCCTCGAAGCGGCAAACATCCCCAAAGAAGACAAAATGGGGGTCGGGACGTGCCCCAAACGGCTCAATATCACTGCATATTAAGAAACGTCTGAGCCGGATGTCCTTCTTCTTTGGACCTGGGCAGGGTCTTTGCTCCGATCCTCTCAGTGCCGAGATCGTACCTTTCGGTAAGGCTCCCGTTCAAAAGTGGTCAGAGCTCAAAGATTGCTGATGCTGTGGACGAACATGTTCAGGGTTCCTGGTCGTGATTCGTATGCTTTGTCTGTTCTTATGACATGCCCCTTAAGAAGCTTTATCGATTTTGTCGTCAAACTTTGTCATCCGGTGCGACTTCATCCTCCGTCCGCATCGGCGGGAATGCGATTTATGCTTCTCGGTAGTTAAAGTAGTACGTTACATTCGCAAGTCAATCCAAGAGGAAAGAGGGGTAGATAGGCATGGATAAACGAAGTTCTCGAGGGTAAATACAAGATAGGAAAGTGTCACGATGAAGAATTTCTTGGTTGTCTTAGAGCAGACACCGTCAACAAGGTTAGCCGATGCCAAGGCCAAGTCCACCCAAAAGGCCCTTTTGGAGGTTCATGGTAGGCTGAGGTCGGGCATTAAAAACCCAAAACACTTCACTTATGTTTGCACTAGAGATATACATACTTATGTGTGGCGAAGTACGGCGATATAAGGGCATTATGAAGATGCGTGCATCAGTAAGTAGAATATTAATTCAGCAGCTATTCCGGACTTCCCGATCTGGTTAAATCTCAAATCCGACCCGAATCATATTAACCTAACCCCGAGGGAAATCCAAGTCCCTCAGTTCTACCGCGTCCCATAGAGTTCACGCTTACAGTAAGGTTAAATCCTCATGTCTTACTCTTCATCCTCCATTCCGGGACTCAGCCACAAGTTCCCACGAACACCATGACTGCAGCTAGGAAAACATTCCGACCCGAAACTCATCCATATTCTCCGCTTGGGAAGAACTAAACCAAACCTTTGTTTTGTCAAATTGGTCAAAATGTGATGTAAGTACACGGGCCGTTATGAGGCTGTACTGTACAGTGCAATTTTGCACTTCTGCAAGTGCGTGCGTGGCTTTGGGGATCCGAGAGTTGTCCAGTCTGGAATTGGAATTCGGAATCGACTCGAGACTTCAAGGCCGAGACTGTTGATGTGGTTCTTAAAAACGGTGTATGAAGGGATAAGGGGGTATTGATGGGTAGTGGATGATACGTAGGTAGGTACTTGGTGATGCCGCGAAATCCCTTTCTAGAGCTTCAAGGGTCTGCTTGATCATTCAGGCAGGAAGTTTGCTTCATCACACCTTCCCAATTCAACACATCGAAACACTTCACGGTATCGTTGGATTCTATACCTACCCACTTAGGTAGGCACTCTCTCTTTTGCCGATCTTGAATCTGCAATACGATGAAATAGCACACAGCGACTTTTTTTCTCGTCAGTGCAGACTGGGATATTTTGCGTACGATATTTCTATTGTTTGCCGCAGCGTCTTTCCAATATACTGTACTTATAAGTTATCTCAATCTATCTAGTCTCATCACAGGCCCGTCTTATCCCATCTTATCCCGAACACGACACAACAGTTCCAGGTCAATAAGCGGCCGACGATTCACCCATGTACTCCAAACGCCTGATAAGTATCTCCAAACTCAAGCCCAAATCTACTAACCCTCCCAAATCTACCTATTACCTTTACCATTCATCACATTCATTCATAACATCCATCCAACAAAACTCCAGAACACCCTTTCTCCTACCTATGCGATCGAGTCGATCGACGACGATCCCTCGTCTCAACCCTACCCGACTCCAGCTTCACCTCTCTCGTATCCTCGACATCACTAGCCTTCATACCCGTCTTCTTAAAGTACTGCCAATCACCAATGGAAATGAACGCCGCGAGGGCAGAGACCATACTACAAACACCCATTAGCCTCACCATTCATTTCCATTTCGTCCACAAAAACAAAGACTCTTCAGCTTCTCAAACAAGAACAGGGAATTGGAGCAAACAAACCTCATAATAACAGCAAGCGGTACAATAATCCAACTCAGCATACACGTCGTGCCCGTACACTTCTTCATGATCCCCTGCACGGTGAAGGCTACTACTGCAGGCCAGGCGACGGCTTCGATGCAGTTGAGTATCATGTTGACTTTTGGTCGCTCTTTGAAGACGTTCGTGTGTTCGGCTAGTAGTTGGTAGGTTATGAAGAGGAGGGATTTGGCGGCCTATTACATGGCAATGTTAATCAGTGCTATTTACTTCTTTCCTTTTTATTTTTTTTTGCGGATAGGAAAGTTAAGGGAGGGAAGTGAGGCAGGTAAGTGTACTGTACGTACCATGCTCAAGGCGATCTGTCCAGACATCGACCGCTTTCCTCCATTCCCAGTCACGCCCGTCGAGGTAGCGGCTTTCCTCTGGCTGTTTGTGATGAGCATGCGTGCTACAGCGATGCCTGTGACAGTTGCAGCGAGCATCAGGGCTGCGATGTGACCCCATAGCTTGACCTGCGCGCGGGTTTTGAACGACCCTTTCATGAGGTAGGGCATTTTGTCGGTTGGTTGGTTGGTTAGTGTTTGATTTGAGGTGTATGGAAACTCGAAAGAGGAGGAGGAAGTCTGGAGGGGGGAAGTAGATGTGCTCGTGGTACTCTGTATAGAGCAAGACTTTTGGCTTCTCGAGTAGGCGATGTGGAAGTTGAAGATGGACAATCGAGTAGCGAGATAGGATAGAGAGCAGACAGATTCGAATAACCAAACACTGTATAGAATGAAAGACAAAATTAAAATCTAATCCACCAGAAGAGAACCTCCCCCCTATATACTCCAAACCCAACACCACCCAGGAAATCTAGAAACCTAAAAGTACTAAGCCATAGAAAGAAAACAATTACAACGACCACCTACAATGCGAGATGACAACTCGCCAAGCCAGCCCAATGACGCATGCTTTCCCCCATCGCCCTGGATTCCCCCTCCTCCCTTCAGCAATTCAACTGCTATCGTTGGGTATATCAAGCCACTAAAGGGCTATGGTTTCGGATACCTTCGTACTTTGTACTACTTTCCCTCGCTTGGTCGGGAGCGAGCTCGGTATAGCTCGGACTCGGACTCGCACTCTCTCGTACACACTTGTGATTTTCCCTCGCTCGCTCAAGAAGGTTATTAATAACGGCAATCGACCTTCCATTGGATGGATATCTTCAGCCTCGAAGTTTTTAGAGACGATTGAGAGGTGGGAAGGTGTAGATAAGCATTTGGCGTTACGCGGTCGATCTGCAGGTTTGGATATTTGTTGGATGAGGATTGTTAACTGGGCTTCGATTTGAGGTTTGAGGAGAATGATAGTCGTGGTATCCGCGCGTCTTACAGTATGGCCTGGATTGTCACTGTCGGTCTTTGTCGGATACACATCGTACAATATGCACTGGGCTGGACTGGATTAGTCTGCAGTCTGCCAAGAATATTTAAGGAGGCGGCTGGTTGGCTCTGCTCTGTTGAATTTTAATTTTTCTTCTTCTTGCTTGTCTTCTTCTTTTTATGGCTTGTCCTTCTTGCTCCTAGTTTGACAACCTGTCAAGTTTCCCATCAAGCTTAAAAACAAGAAAAAAATAGATTCTTCAATTTGCTCTAGGCTTGTTCGGCTGGCCTCTCGCCTCCTGCCTACATCATACGTTATTTACCGATATTGACATCCTTCCACCCGGATCTTCTCTCGTACCTGTATTACCACTCGGAAAGCTCTCGACAGCAATGGAAAAAGATTTTGCAGAGGAAGGGGGTAGGGGGTAGGTATACGTAGTCAAGACGTAGTGTAGGTATCTGTCCATTTTTCGACCTCGAAAGAAGTCTCCATTCCCATCACGTTATAGTATATCCATCATACCTCATATCCTACCCAAGTACCTAACCGCACCAACAAAGGAAAACACAGTCGACTAAGTGCCACATATCAAACAGGCATATTATAATGAGCCCAAAAAGGAAGTTCCAATATGCATGCACCGCTAAGCGCTTTTCCAAAAAATATACATTTATGACAAAAGAAGAACCAACTTCCGCTTTATATTTCTCTTTCTACACAGCCTCGAGATTACTCAAAGGCACATACCCATCCTCCTCCTTCCTCGTCCGACCCGTCACCGACCTCGCCAGATCAGCGACCTTCCCAACCAGCCCGCCCATCCCCCATCCCTTGCCTCTGCGTCTCAATTGTCCCTTCTCCTCTACGAGAGCGACGTCCATCCAGCGTGGGCGTTTCCAGAACTTGAGGAGAAGACTGCTGCAGACTACGCTGACACTACTAGCAGCCATAGCGGCACCAGCTGCCATGGGGTGGAGATGGTATCCGAAAGGTAGGAAAATACCCATTGCGAATGGGAGACCGATGACATTGTATCCGCACGCCCAGGTGAGGTTAAGCTTGATGCGGCTGAAGATTGAGCGGGCGAGTTGGATGGATGCGGGGATATCCATGAGATCGTTAGGACGCATGAGGACGATATCTGCGGCTTCCATAGCGACGTCTGTGCCGGACGCCATGGCGATTCCGACGTCTGCGGTTGCGAGAGCGGGCGAGTCGTTAATCCCGTCGCCGACCATGGCTACGCATTCGCCTGCTTGTTGGAACTTGCGGATGATATCTTGTTTCTGGTCTGGTGTAACACTGGCATGTACGTTTTCGGATGGGATGCCGACAATTCTAGCTACAGCGATAGCGGTAGAGCGCTGATCACCAGTGACAATGGCAGTCTTGACGCCCATTCTGTGCAGAGCTGCAATGGCAGCCCGTGCGCTATCCTTGACGGTGTCCGAAAGACAGAGATGACCGGAGAAGGCGCCATCGACTGCGATGAAGATGTTGGTAGTTCCAGCCGATGCTGCTTTAGCAGATCCAGCGGCCTTGATGTTCGCCTCCTCGGAAGAGTTGACAGCAGCTTGAGGTACCTCGACCTTGTTGTCTTGAAGGAAGCGAACACTTCCGATCAAGACACGATATCGGGCTCTTTCAGCACTGGTTGCAGGCTCGACGAGAGCACTGATACCTTTGCCAACCACGGCCTCGAAATCCCCAATGCTACCATCAATTGTACCATCGATGTCGAGACCCAACTCTTGCTTGGCTGAAGCCAGTATAGCTTTACCAATTGGGTGCTCACTACCCATTTCCGCAAGACCAAGAATTGTCCACCAGAGCTTCCTTCGCCATTCACTGTTCTGCCATGTTGGCACAAGCTTCGAGCTGGCCACGGTCATTTTGCCAAGAGTCAAAGTTCCGGTCTTGTCAAGGACTACTTGAGTGATCTTTGTTGTAGTCTCAAGAGCAGCACCACCTTTGACCAAGATTCCGTTCTCTGCGCCAACACCGGTTCCAACCATGACGGCTGTTGGTGTGGCTAGACCAAGGGCGCAAGGGCATGCAAAGACAATGACAGATATGCAAAGCTGAACGCATACCATGAACTTTCCACCACTGGCATCATCGACAAAGATCCTTGGTGGGTGGGAGAGGGCATGGCTGAGAACCATCCATGTTGCAAAAGTGAGGAATCCGAGGCAGAGAATGATGGGGACGAAGTAACCAGCAATTGTATCAGCAAGGCGTTGAATGGGAGCTCTTGTAGTCTGGGCATCCTGGACGAGTTTGACGATTTGGCTGAGTTGGGTATCTCTCCCTGCTCTAGTGACGCGGAAATCCACACGACCAGTGCCGTTGACGGTGCCTCCGATAAGCAGACCGCCTTTTCGCTTTTGGACTGGCATGGCTTCTCCAGTAACCATACTCTCATCAACATAAGTCTCTCCTCGGGTAACAGTACCATCAGCAGGAATCTTATCGCCAGGTCTCAGGATAACAATGTCACCAACTTCAATAAGTTCAGTCGGGATAACCTTCTCTTCAGCTGCATTGCCTTCTTGTGCTGAGTCTGTCTTTGGTTCATTTCCACTCCCGATAGCAACATCCCAGCCTTCCGCAGCCTTGTCTGCTGCGATAGGATCGGCATAAATGGTTGCCATTGAAGGAGCGAGCGACATAAGACGTGACAGGGCTTTCGACGTCTGTCCCTTGGCTCTGTTCTCGAGGAAACGCCCAAGGGTGATAAATGTGATAAGCATACTGCTCGTATCGAAGATCGTGCTTGGTCGACTGTGAGGAGGGCAGAAGATAGACACGAGCATTGCAGCAATACTGAAAAAGAATGCCGCAGAGGTGCCAAGGACGACCAAAACGTCCATAGTGGGTGAACCATGCTTCATGGATTTGTATGCTGAAATGTAGAAACGCTTTCCAATGCCGAATTGGACGGGTATCGTAAGGACTAAACAAATGATATCTCCCAGATAAAGACCAGGAATAATTGACATGCTCCCGAAGTCGAGAGCTGGGATCAGCATAGGAAAAATCATGCTGATGAGGAGCACTGGAATGGCGAAAGCTAGAGAGGTCTTGAAAGCCCTCCGCCACTCCGTGATCTCTTTCGTTTTCGAAAGAGACTCAAGCTGAGCATTGTTGTCATCATTGTCAGCTACCAGGGCGTTATAACCCTGAGCTTCAATAAGTTCAACTAGAGCACGAAGTCCAGCAATGTTCGGTTGATGTGAGACATTTAATCGTGATGTGGCAAGACTGACGGTTGCTGAGTTGACTCCAGGCATGGACTGTAATTTTGCCTCAAGAGCAGTCGCTGCAGCTGCATCTCTGACTCCAAAAACCTTGAACTGTGCAACTGCTGCCGAGGAAGACTGTCCGGAAGTGCCCAGCTGTGTTGAGATGATCTTCGCATCGAATCCTCTATCGTCGATAATCTCAGCAATCTTCTCTGCTGATAGCTTCGCTGGATCATGCATAATGACTGCTCTTTCGGCCAAAAGACTGATGTTGAACTGGACAACGCCTTCCAAGTCCTCGAAGCCGCCCTCGATAGCAGAAGTACAGGCACCACAAGTCATTCCCTCGATCGCAACAGTCGTCGTTGCGACCTTTTCCCTCCTCCCAGAACTTCCTCGGCGTGTCTTCAGGCTCTTTGTCGGTTCTGATCTACTGCTCTCCACGATCGTTGCTCCAAACCCTCGGTCCTCGATGATTTCGGCGATCTGCTCAGCGCTCAACAGAGACTCGTCGTGCTCGACCACCGCCCTTTCTGATAGTAACGATATGCTGAAATGTTTCACTCCTGAGACCCCTTTGAACCCTCCCTCGACAGCAGATGTACACGCCCCGCATGTCATGCCCTCCACAGCCAAAGTTGTCGTAGTCATCGTCGGCTCGTCGTCTTCGTCGCCATCCACATCCTCATCATACAGGTATCCCCTCTTGCTGAACATCGGCGAGGGTAAATCTGTAGCCAGAACCTCCGCATCGAAGCCCCGGTCCTCGATTATCTCTCGTATTTGCTCGGCGGCTATCCGCTGGGGATCGTGAACGATGACCGCCCTCTCCATTACCAAGCTGACAGACACATTTCCAACTCCCTCGACGTTCTTGAAGCCTGTTTCCACCGCAGATGTACACGCGCCACAGGTCATCCCGCCGACCTTCAACGTTGTCGTCGCCATGTGTGCAGGAGTGCTTATCGACGGCCGCGGCGCATCCTCTCTCGAAGCAACTTTCAAATAAGTCGGCGCCATCGTGAATGAAACTCTCAGCTGCTTCAGCAGCTATGCCGACCGGGCGGCAGTGGGAATTTGAGGGTTCTCGAGAGTATTACCGGGCTGGCTGATTGTGATAGAGTAATATATTACGCCTTACTAAATGAGGCAGTCAGCAAGACATCGGCCGTACGATAGGAGGGGCCAGCGGCAAATGCTGATTCCCGGGCACAAGAAAGTAATCGTGACCGTGATTCATTAGAAGGACTGACAGTAATGAGGGTGAGCAGAAGGCCAGCTCCTGCGAGAACGGTGTTACTTCAAGATTCGGCGGTCTGTGGTTGTCTTTGTCACTGATTTGTGGTCGGTAAATACGATGGTAAGCACCCTCGAATCAGATCAACGCTCGCTCGTTCTCGTTTCTGAGAGCCCGGAATTGAGTGAACACCGACAGCGAAAGTCTATCGGTTCTGCAACTGCACTTGAGATGTAGCGATGGCCGTTCTTAAGCCGTGAAACAATCTCAGAGAGAGATATGGTGGTGCAGAACAAGAGGAATAAATGTAGTGTAGGCAGTCGAGGTAGGTGACGCCTTGGAGAAGTCCGGGGCTTCCAAGAGATTATGTACTGTACGATGGAAGGGGCGACAGCACCACGCAGGAAGAACAAATCCACCCAAGTCAACTTATCTTAGTCAAGTCACTTCTGGACACCCTGGTGAAGAAGGGAGGGGACCATGTGTCTCGAAGCATAAACCCGGGCCACCAGAAGTGTCAATGCGTGCTGCTCGCTGGAGGAGACGGTTTGGGACTGTGTTCCTCTTCTTAGCCAAATGCGGGAATTCTCAGCCTTGAGCTTCGTCGGCCAGTGACGAAGACCCTGAACTATAAATGGGCCAATAATTTAATGCGTGAATCTAAATCTAGAGCACCTGTAGATTGTGATATGTTGTGATATGTGATCTAGAGGCACCCAAATAATTGCTCTGTCTGTTCCTGATGATTCTCTCCCAGGTCCTGATATCATGTCCTTGGCAACACGAGCGCCACATCCAGGCCGCGGATATAGAAGGGCGCTAGCACTAGCCGACCCCTAGAGTCATGGAACCAATCTGATACGTGCCTGAGCTTCAACATGCCTCTCTTGACGAGTAAGCTCGTTTGATCGTGTTTCGAGGCAAACAACAACTCCGTTCTGGCCAACGACATCTCTTGAATTCGTCTCTCCGGAAGTTAGATCTCCTCCGGCAAAACCTGCTTCAGAACATCGGCAAAGCTTGACTGTCATACCAAGCTTTCTGGCGATATTCCTGAATAGCTAGCTACCTAGGTACTCTCCAAACATCGAAGCCAGAGAACAGGCAGCGAATCACCACTCTCCAAAGGTAACCTCAAGACTCCACGACGAACATTCAAGATGGAGCAAATGAAATCCATGAACGCCCTGGCAGTCAGTTCCCCCCTCTCCAGCTTCAGACTCACACAATGCAAACCCAATATGCACTTACCTACATCTACTAACACCCAATCCTTCACAGCCCTTCCTCGCCCTGACCAAAACCGCCAACTCCCCCCGCGCAGCAGCAAACCTAATCGAGAGCGCAACCAGCGCGCCCAACACCTTCATCTTCGCCGAGCTCCTCCAAGCAGCCAACATCCAAGCCCTCTCCTCCTCAGAATACACCTCCCACCTCTCCCTCCTCAAGATCTTCAGCTATGGCACCTACACCGACTACGTCTCTACCGCCGCCGACCTCCCCGCCCTGAACGCAGCACAAACGCTCAAGCTGCGCCAACTCTCCTTCCTCACGCTAGCTAAGAACCAAGCCGATCTCTCGTACAAGAAACTCCTAGAGAGTTTAGGTCTCGAGACGCCTAGAGAGTTAGAGGATCTAGTCATCTCTGCTATCTACGCTGGATTGGTTTCTGCGACTCTAGATCCATATCATCAAGTCGTAGCTGTATCTTCCGTGTCTCCCTTGCGAGATCTCCAGCCGAACTCCATCCCAGCCATGCTGAGCACCTTGAACGAATGGTCCACCCGGTGCGTATCCACGCTCGCAGATATCGAGAAACAGATTGCGGGGATCAAGGCCGAGGCAGTGAAGCGCCACCGCGAGGAGGTGGAGTGGAATGCGCAGGTGGAGAAGTTGATGGAGACCAAGGGCGACGGGAATGAGGGTGAGAAGAACGAGAAGAAGGGTGGTGTGTTTAGTGGTGTGGGTAAGAAGTTGGGCTTTGGCGCCGCGGCGAAGAGGGGTAGTGGAAATTTGGGAGGGGATGGTGATGCGGATGATATGGATATCGATGATGACGATGATGAAGGCAGTAAGCGGGATGGGAGATCTTCGAAGAAACGAGGTTTCGGTCTGGGTCTGGGGAAGTAGACGTGGTTGGTCATGGATGAGGGGTGCTTACGACAACGAAGTTATGATGGATGAGGCGTTTAGCAAACTGAGCATAGAATACAGAGAGCAATTTGCATCTTAAAAAAAGAATGTCACAGCCATGCAATTGAAGGAACCTTTATTGGAGGGTATTGAAGAAGAAAATTACTGTAACTCTGCACGAAAAGTCGTCATGAGGCCTGGCCTCTCATCTCAGCAATTATGGATGAAGCCCTGCAAAAATGTGAATCATCAAGAAGTCGAGTCCTCCAACGCCAACGGCCACTGCAATGTGCCTTTTGATACAAGTTTCCACGGATTGAAATTCCCCTGAACGCCTGGCTCGACCAAGCCCCGCTACCAATTTCCCTTGATTTGTTTGTTTCCATTCCTTTCAACTCGGTCCAAGATTTAGCTCAGTTACTGATGTTCTTACAACCTCTTTCCGGGGACAAAAATGAAAAGGACGACCAGGCAGGCAGTGATGAATGTGGAGACGGTCAGAACCATGATGGCACGCTTGTTGAGTAGTCTGCGGACATATGGTTCTCGGATACGGGAGAAGCTCATGAAGGTGTACTCGCTGTACCCGGCAAGAGCAAGGATGGGATCAATAGCGTATTGGTGGGAGCACAGCGCGTAAACACCGATTGTGAAAGGAAGGATTAGCTGCTAGTAGTTAGTTAAAGATAAAAAGAGTCAGCTGAGATAAGTGACATACCCATATTCTTGTTGTACGACCCATATCAAGGAAGATGAGAACGAACGCAGCCCAGAATCCACCGAACATGGCAAGAAGACCAATGATCAATCTCATCATCAAGGAAGGTGGCACAAGGTTACCAAGGGCCTTTGCTCTCAGGAAGCCTGGGAAAGCATCACGTTCCATGGCTTGGAAGACATAATCCTTGGCGGCATCAAAAACCTCTGGATCATCACGGCCTCTCTCTTCGATGGAGACAATGATTTCATGAGTGATTGAATCTGGGAGAATAATCTCACGCTCGGCACCTGGGAGTAGGAAGGTATAGAGAATCTTCTCGGCCGATGATCGGATATCTGCTCGTGCAACAGTGTGTTCTGGAGAGTTTGAGTCGGATGTGAGAATTTGTGGGCTGCTCATGAAGCTTGGTCTGGGTCTGTCGTTGGATTCGGTGTGGCGAATGTTTGATCCAACACTTCCAGCTGGAGAGTGTCCCATGTTTCCTCCATTGGCTGCTTCCTCTCTGAGGTAGGCTGACATCTGGGCATCCTGGTTCTTTTCCTTCTCACTTGACAACATTGACGGTCCTCCGGCGGGGTGATGCATGTCGCCTAGTCCCTCGAGCAATGCGGATGACCGCTTTGAACCTGACCTGTCGCCATCTGGAGTCCCTATCATAACAGATCGGCGGAGTTCACGAACATAATGGCGGCACATTGACATGTGTTGAGCAACATCGAGCCTTGTACATCGTTAGTACCCATTATCCGCAATTTCTGAAAAGCAGCAAGCATACCAGAAGTCCAAATAATCGACTGATCGTTGTTGGTCGCGCATGTATATGTAGTAGAAGAAAAGATCGACAGGCGCTAAAGTCCTTCTGCTCAGGACCTCGAAGAGCGTAGGGAGCCTGTTCCGATTGAGATCAGGCTGTGGGGATGGGGAGTTGTTCGCCATGTTGACAGATGTATCGTTGGATGGATCTTGGGTTTGTTGTAGAGATCGTGGGATCTAGAACTGGTGGCTTCGAGTCTTTGAGGGGTTGGTAGACGGTTCGCGGAAAGGGATAAGGAGTGATTTGTTGTTTGAGGTTGAACGTCAGCGTCTGAGATCAATTGAGGACAAATCTGTGATGGTGAACGAGTGTACAAAAGCGCATCAAGTGCGACAGTATGGCTGAGTCTCAGCACTCTGTCGTAGGAGCGACCTGCGCAGAGGTGTGAGGTGAAGTCAAGTCCAAGTCAAAGTGGAGTTTGATCGCGTTGTTCAGCCTCCTCGGCATTCGAGGTCACCTCAGTTCATTTAGATGTTTGCAGCCTGAGGCACATGAGGCCACAGCAATTTTCGCTTAGGAATTAGACCCCCACCGTCGCTTCCAATTTGAAAATCAACTCTGAATTTCGACGACCACGACAAAACTTCTTCGACATCGTGACACCACCCACGCACAGTGCGCAACCCCCCAGAAGCTCTCTCGGATCTATCTGACTCAAACTCTAGAAATGTCGACCAAAACCAAGAACCAACGCAGCGCGATCGCTGATGTTGTCGCAAGAGAATATACGATTCATTTGCACAAGAGAGTACGTCGAATCTGGGGGCTACAAGGACTTGGGAATGAAGAGGGAGCGAAGCGCTGACTAGATTACAGCTTCACGGCGTCACCTTCAAGAAGCGGGCACCAAGAGCCATCAAAGAGATCAAGGCATTCGCTACCAAGTCAATGGTAAGCAACACCCAGGACTAAAGGGCCACGAAGAATTAGAGGGGATTGCGATAAAACAGGAGGAAATTGGCGAGGAAATGCGCAAGGCAAAGCAGAGGCTGACTGGAATTCTAGGGCACCACCGATGTTCGTCTCGATCCCCAATTGAACAAGAAGGTCTGGGAGGCGGGTATCAAGGGCGTTCCATACAGACTCCGCGTCCGCATCTCGAGAAAGCGAAATGACGAAGAGGGTGCTACCGAGCGTCTGTACAGCTACGTCCAGGCCGTCAACGTTAAGGATGCGAAGGGATTGCAAACTGCTTTGGTTGAGGATGCTTAGGTGGTGATTCTTTCGTGGCATGGTTTGGGTGGAGTTGATGCATTCTGCTGGCTAGCTCATGAATGAAAAGGTCTATCTTGCAACCCAACATACTCTCTGGACTGCGATGCTTTTTATGTGAGGGGCTGAAGGTTTGGGGTTGGGTCTGCCGAAGTTTCCTGGCCCTGGAAGGAATGAGGTCTCTGGACAGAGTTGAGATCAGAGAACATTTTTCTCATGGCACTCGCACCAACCAGGTGAATTCGCAGATTGTACATTTCTTCCAATGAAGCAGAAATGACTTTCAAACTCCAGCAGCCTTCTTTCCATTTTATCTCTCGTGTTGGAAACTGCGGGGTAGAATTGGAAGTATCCGCCCTGCTCAACTCTGTGCTCACATCAAGCATTCATCATCTCTTACCCTCTGGAGGAAACTGCTATTGTGGAAGATAGACTCCTTCTCTATCTAATCTCCTTTCTACTGTATCCGCATTCTCGTTCCCTTGATATTGAGTTGTGTTGCAGACTGTGCAATTCTAAAGTTATATCTCGGGCATTAATTACCACTCAAGAAAGCGATGGACAAAGCACTGGTGGCCAGAAACGTCCTTAACCCAGGCACTTGTCACAAAACGCTTGACAGTCAACATTTTCAATTCCTAGACACAAGATCCAAGGATCTACTCCAGACCCTTCAATGCAATAGACTATCATACAGTGTCCGATGAGACTCCTTCCCTGCTGCCCTGGCAAATGCATTGCATGCTGCAAGAAACGACAATCCCATACCATCAAGTCAAGTTCTCATTATACACATTCTCCATGACCATTCATAAACGCCAAACCTCCCAGATGCAGTATGCAATCAACAATTTACTCGTCATCGATGTCCTCATGGCGGTCAAGGACCTTCTTCTTGAATTGCTCCATATCCTTGTCCCAGAGCTCAGCAGCCTCGCCGTTCAATGGGGAAGCACTGTATCTAATAAGTCCAATTCTCACCATTGTATACTGCAGTCTACTTACTTGTTTGGCTCTCCAAGCAAGCTTTGCAAACTCAACAGGACGGTCTGAATGTTGTACGCAGCAGTCCACTTATCCTTCAAGATATCCAAGCAGATACGGCCGGAGAAGTCGACATTGGGGTGGTAGATGGGTGTCTTGAAGAGAACGGTTGGTGGTGCGTAAGGGTAGTTGGATGGGAAGGCGAAGGAGAGCTTGAACGTAAGACCAGCATAAGGAGTGTCGTCGGGGCCCTCAATTGTAGCAGTCCAGGAGAGGAGGTTACCATCGGCGGAGGGGAAGGCAGAGATACCGGGAGCAGAGGAGGTCATAAGCTGCATCAACTCGGTTTGGAGTCTGGACGATAGTTAGTAATTGGATCTTAAATGAGTGATACTTGAACTTTTGCACAAGATCCCCATAATTGATTGAATCCCTGCGCCTGCAGACTTGCACAGAGTCCTAGTTTCCCCATAGCGATACGGATATTGTTCCACCATTTGTCCACTGTTTGCGCCTCGAATGGGAAAAGTAGATAGGACTGACCTCTTAGTGGTGCTCTGAGCATCAGCGCCCTTTCGAGGAGCTCCAAGCTTGGAGGCTTGGGAAGCTGGCAAAAGACCAGGCGCTGAATTCTGAGTGTCCTCCATATCGAAACTCATGATCGACGACGAGCAAGACCAAGGCGATGAATACCAAAGGAATGGAGTGAATCGACCGGACAAAGGAGCGGCCGTTAGTCGTAGACTAGAATGAAGAATGTTTGGGTGCAAAGGAATTGCAAATGTGCGGGTTGGTGGTGAGCAACAAAGGTGAGGTTTTGTAGGAACCCTTTGAAGGTGGATTTGTTTATTCGAGGATGGTTGCGGTCGACCCTAGCAACGCGAGAGAAGGCTGTCAGCCAGCCGAGCCTTACCGCCACCAGTCCCCAATCAGCGACGCGCTGGCCTCGCGTTCACTTCAACTTCGAAACCAGCACGCAATCACAACAAAAATAATTGGACATTGGAGTCTGATTGTCTTTTGGACATTTGTTGGATATGGTAAGTGGATCTCTTTTTCACAGACTGTATATATGAATGTCACCAGATATTTGTAGACCTTAGTGAATCATCAGAGAACCATTTGCTAATCAAGATGGAACCATTTCAGAGTCAACTTGACCCTCTACCCCGCGATTTGCCTTTTCGAATTATATCCAAAACCATTGGAAGAGGCGCATATGCATCGTGAGTTTCAATGACGAGTTCTCTAGGATAGAATGCTAATTTCTGCCAGAATAAAGAAGGCAATACCTCCAACTGATACGACGCCTGTATTCGCAGTCAAATTCATACACAAAGCCTACGCAGTCAAACATGGCCGGATATCAGCAAAGCAGATCGCCATGGAGGTATCCTTACACTCGCATATCGGCCAGCATCCCCATATTATAGAGTGGTTTGCAACCGGGGAGGATGCAATCTGGAAATGGATAGCAATGGAGTATGCTGAGGGTGGCGACTTATTCGACAAGATCGAGGCGGATGTAGGAGTTAGTGAAGATATTGCGCACTTCTACTTCACGCAATTGGTCAGCGGAGTCAACTTTATGCATTCAAAGGGAGTGGGACACCGAGATATCAAGCCCGAGAACATCTTGCTCTCGGAAAGAGGAGACTTGAAGATTGCAGACTTTGGACTGGCTACACTTTTCGAATACAATGGCGCCACGAAACTTAGCACTACAATGTGTGGAAGTCCTCCATATATTGCTCCCGAGGTCATTACTTGCTCCAGGGGCACACAATTCAAGGGTGGGCCGAGGGCAGCTGGGTACATGGCAAATATGGTAGACATATGGTCTTGTGGGGTGGTACTTTTCGTCCTGCTGGTTGGCAATACTCCTTGGGATGAACCAACATCGCAGAGTTGGGAGTTTGAGGAGTTTATAAACAAAGGTGGAAAGAGTGAGGATGACCTTTGGAAGAAGCTCCCAAGTATGGTTCTCTCACTGCTCCGGGGAATGATGAACGTGGATACAACGAAACGATTCAACTTCAACAATATCAAGCAACATCCTTGGTACACCCGAAAGAACCGCCTTCTTACCACCGAGGGTAAGCCACAGGATCCGTTGATTCTTGCGGCTGAAATGCTGGAAGGTCTCCATATCGATTTTACTCAACAGCCCTCTCAATCCCAAAGGCCTCGCCAGAGTCAAGATGCTATGGATATCGATTCTAGCGAGCACCACCAGCGATTCTCCTTCACTCAACCAGAAACGCCTATTAACGATGTTATGTTTGATTGGGAACGACCTCCAAGAGTCCATGCAGCAAACTTCAGTTCAAGCCAGCCTACCACAGCGAACGACAGCCATATCTGCACCATGACGAACGGGACTGCCCATCCATTCGAATCTCTAGCCGACGAGCCCAGTATGAGCCAGTTCGCCCCCGTCCCCTCAGTACCACTCAGCCTGACACAACACGCTCGCCAATTCCGAGACATCGTACCCAACTACTCACTCACACGCTTCTTCTCCCAACTCTCCTCTCCCCTCTTACTCCAACTCCTAAGCGACGCCCTCCACCAACTCAACGTCCCCATTCCTCCTGTCTCCCAAACGCATGGCCGCGAGCACGCCGGCTGGATCAAAGTCAAGACTGTGGATGGCAGACAGTGCAGTCTCAGCGGCGACATAGTAATCGATACCTACTCCACCACCGACGACGGCGAGCTCCTAGAAGTACGCTTCGTGAAGGTCAAGGGTGATCCATTGGAATGGCGTCGCTTCTTCAAGAACGTCGCTATTCTATGTCAAGCTGGCGTTTTCATCCCAGGAAAGTCTTAGCATACCGAATTGGCGTTATTAGACAGACGTCTTTCTTTGTTTCTCTTCTTTTGATACTGCGAGTGAGACGGCGTTGGATCTGGCGTTGGCATACGGATTTTTGAAAGATTGTACAGGAGTTGACCTAGGCGTTAGGCATCGGCATAGCAGGGTATTAGACTACTCCCTAATAATGTCTCGTTCCTCTCAAGTGGTTGTCGTTTCTATTTGAGTTTAACCTCCACCACCCATGATTGGTTGCATCCGGTCTGATTTTCCCCCGCCATAACCCCGAGACTTGCAACTTAAGCCCGGCCAGTGCCAAACAAGCAGTGTTGGTCGGCATAATCGTCTCCAGTAGAATTCGGTGTATATGAGATGTCCGAGTCTTTGCAGTGCCAGATTATGCACGCAACTGCATTCAAATCTCGTACTACTCGCCAAGCCTCTTGGAGTTTGATTTCAGTGAGGGGAAGGTAAGATCGAACACTCCAGATACTCAGACTACTCGAAAATGCCAAATACAATTATTATTGCCCCTTCATCTTGTTCGGGCTGTCTTTACTTCCTAGTCTGAATGTCAGTTGTGCTGTTTTTCAACCATCTTAGGTCAGCCGGCTGGACTCATGATCCGCACCGCATATCGGTAGCCCTCCTTGACTTGTACCACATCACACTTCCCTATTGGGAACCAACCAACGTGTTGGTATAAGTAGGTGCCAGCCAGCCGTCGTATACATACCTCCCACATTCGCTCTTCCAGCACTCCAGCACTCCATTACATCCTCACTTCACTACAGCCATCAAGGCAACCAAATAAACCAAAATCTCAAGTCCGCGAACCTCAATCCAAGTCACTGACTTCACAACTTCAAAGCTTTCATCTCACCCAAATCTAGTCAGTGCAGGCTACCAGCTCTGCCAGATCTCACAAGGACAAAGAAGAGTAATGAACGAAAGAAGAAAATAAACCCACCAAAATGACGACCACATTCCCAATCACCCTCCTCGGCACCCTCAAATCCGGCTTCGGGCTCGGTCTGATCATCGCTCCAAACTGGTCATTGAACATGCTATACTACCGCAACCTCGCCCCCGAACCCACCAATCTAGCTGTAAGTCCCATCACATCTCCTCCCTTCCCATACATCCCCCTTAAACCTGCTCTCCGATTCCTCCACAAATTCTCTAAGAGGAGACAACGAGTTTTGTTGTATCTTACATGTATGCATCCAGGTCCGCATGATAGGCACCCGAGAACTCCTCTTCGGCGCCCTTCTTCTAGGTGCTAGAACTCCCGAAACGAGACGTGCTGCCGTGTTGGCGAGTGCTGCTGTTGATGTGTTGGATTTCGCGGTTACGGTTTTGGGGTGGGAGATGGGACAGGTTCGTCATTTCCACTTCCTTTGCTTTGATTTCTGCTGGTTCGCCTCACATTTTCCTGGGATCTTGTTTCTTCGGAACCATGTGTTGTTTGGCTTGGTGGAGATGCTTGGTTTTTGTGGTACTAGCTCAGTATTGAAGGATGTAAAATGCTGATTGAATTGTTATCTAGGTCGAGGGTACAACGGCAGGTGTGTTTACTTGCGCTGCGACAGCGAGCGTTTTACTTGCTGGGTTGGCGTGGAAGAAAGCCGGACTTGGTGCCTTGAAGAGCGTCAAGATGTGATGTAGTACGAGAATTCCGCTACTTTGACTTCCAAGTCTTTTCATGCACTTGCATCATTATTTGGAACCACACGAAACGATGAAATCAACATCCCTATATTTGGTATTGCATTTTCTGTTGCTGTCCTTTTGTCTATGGAAATCTCAAGTACAAAAAACCCTTGTGACTGAAGCCATTCATCCATCCTCCCACAACCGTTAAATCCACCACTTCACTACGAGCGATATGATCAGTAACTCACTCACCAAGCTTCACTTCAAAAAAAAAAACCACCCCCACGATCGCTCTCATGATTTGGTGATATGCTATATAAACCAAACACTTCCCTCTAGACGCAGCCCCCACCAAAGAAGAACGACACCCGGGTCGGTAATACACTGCCCTGGGCTCTTGGGCCAAGATAGCAACGTTCAGGTTCTATTTCTGACTCATAAAGCACATATACTAGGGAATAACATTAATCAAAGGAGACTGTAACATGCCAACCATATCTTTCTACAGCTCTGAGTTTTGTTGGTTGTCATCTCGAATATGTACCTGACTGCTATATGTGGATAGACGGTATAATATTCTGTGAGTCCGCAAAAAATTAAATGATATTCTTTGTCTCTGTTGATGCTGTGAAATCCTATTCTTGCTCCAGTCACTTGATGCGATGGTGGAGTCATCTCATATTTTAAGCATCGTACATATTCCACATCTCACAGATTTCATCCAAAGTTAATACCAAATGAAAGCTCCCTATTCGGCGGCAATCTTCATTTTCTTTCCTTCATCCTTTTTTTTTTAAATTTCCTACAAGTGAGAAAGCGAGGAGTCATATTTTCAGGATGACAACTACTTACAATGCGAAATGCCATGACTTGATGTTTATGAATATTAATACAGCATCAATTCAACATATCATGCCATATCATTCCAGCTCCCTTTAATATCACCAACCCAGCTCTCGATTTGTACACTTGAGCTTTGTGAGAAAGATCTACTACCCATTTTTACCCCATTAACTCATATGGTAAAATGACCTTTCCTGGCTCGTCAGTTTCAAGAGTATGATAGAATATAAAACTAGATACTCGAAACATACCTACAGCTAATTGATATAAAGACAGCGAATTCAAGGGAAGAAGTATAAGATAAATAAACGAATAATGAACGTATGCTCCAATCCCACTAACTCATCCATCCACGAAGCGGGGGCCTGAATAAAAAAATACCACGGCATAATAAGCACCATTTCTAGGCACATATCCAGACTCAGTATCTCATTTTCTTTTCTTTACAAATTTATCATCATCTATCACACCACACGAATATATACACATACAAACCCCCATCCATCCAACCCAAATTTCCAAACCCCACCCAAGCTTTTCAGAAAAACCGTATGCACAACCATATCATCCTTCCCTCCCTCCCTCCAATCCACTCCACTCCACCAATCCAGCCAGCCAGCCGCTCCCCTTCTAAGCGCACACCTTCCGGCCTCGAACCAGCAGCAGAGATCTGTCTAAACCAATGGATAACGAAACAAACACCGCTCCGATACATGCCAAGCCACGCCATGCTCATGCATATTTTCTAGAGTACTAGAAAGAAAAGAGATTCGTGGGATACGTCTCGCTCATGAATGGGTACCAACTCCAGATTTCAAAAAGCCTCAAACACCAAACCAAACCAAAACAGATATCAAAGACCCCACCATAGCACCAAATCGACCAGAAACTCAGAGACCAAAAATGATGTAGCTTCACACCTGTGCCGGTACCAACACTGTCATGAGCAAAAAGCTCAATAATATCCTGGTCTCAATTCCGGTACATCAGCAACAAATCCACTCTCCGGCCTCGGACTCTGATTACACCCCTCATGATCATGACCGTGACCAAGTCTCCTCTCCACCCTTCCCACTCCCATCTCCCTCCTCAGATCTAACCCCTCCATCTCCCTCTCCCTCCTAGTAAAATGATTAAGATTCGCCTTCATATTACAAAGACTTAGATACCCCTCTCCAACCCACCCATCAATAATCCCCGCAATGACATGGAAGCCCCTCGTATGGCCCCTCTCCTTCCTAGCCTCAAAGCCACACAGGATAAACAGGTAGCAATGGATGAGCTCGTGCAGGAAGGCTGAGAGGAGTAATCGCCTATCGTACTTTGGGTTCTTGAGGATCGGTTCCGAGAGGACGATTAGGGTCTCGAAACCGTCGCCGTTGGCGCGAGGGCGGAGTGCTGTCGTCCCGATCAGTTCGGTGTGGTAGCGTGATTGGGATGACCATTCCCATTGTACGCGCCCGGAGAGCACGCCCGAGAAGAAGATGGCGTTGGTGCTGTTGACGATGCTTGCGAGGGCGTCGTCGTCGATGGAACTGTCGTCCAGGGGGTCGTCGCGGCGGATTAGCTTGCGGAGGATGCGTTCGTGCTTGCGGTGTGAGGGGAGGCGTGTGAAGTGGTATTGGACCCGGTGCGCGGCGTCGGAGTCGCGGTAGGTTAACGTATTGTTCGGGGAGGTTTGGTGCTCGTATGATGGGTCTGACATTATGGAGTTTCCGGAGGGGGTTCGCTCCATCGTTATGCCGTTCGCTACCTCCAGTGAGAGGGAACTGTTCAAGTTCGCTATTGATGTTGATGTTGTTGTAGTCGTAGTCATCATCGGTGATGGCGGGGACCATTGCATCTGTCGTGGTGGTGAATTCCGCATGGGATATTGTTGCTGTTGTAGTGGTTGTTGTTGCTCATTCTGAGGCCATCTTGACGAGCGAGATTCGGCTGGTCGAACATGTACATGATGCCGACGTCTCGACGAGGATCTGCTATTGCTTTCAGGGCTCAAGCTCCTCCTAAGAAGAGCAGCCATGAATTATGCGTGAGAGAATAGAAAAAGACAACAAAGCAACCAAGATGAAACAAGAGACCAAGATGGCTACATCAAAAGATTTCCAAATTTCTCAATAAAAGATAGGATGTGATAGATCCAAAATAAGAACAATATCTAAAATCCTAGCAGATCGAAATTCAAAAACGGGATATGAAGAGATATAATTTTGGCTTTCCAGCCTTTTGTTGTGGCAAGATTTTTTTGGTTTGTGGTTTTCGTTAACCTAACAAACGCCTCCGTCCGTTGAGACGAAGGGCAAAGCAGAGGAGAGACAACCCCAACAACGGGCCCGGCTGACAGCCTTGCTTTTAATAATATTTGATTCGTTGGCAGTGTATTTGAGGGAGAGGCTGACTGACAAAGCCGCAGGGACTGACTGCAGCAGGGGAGGAGATATCAGACAAAACTGCATGCATGCGTGGGTGCGTGGGTACGTGCGGTGGGAATTTCTGGGAATCGGGAGAGAGCTCAGAAACGGGCGAGGCAAGCCCTTCCTTCTAAATACATTGGTAGTTGCTTTTTTGACTTTTGGCTTTTGCATGTCATCCATGGCCAATGACGAACCTGGATCAGCCTCACTTGTAAGCTACTGTACCTTACGGACGTGTGTACATATTGACCTTGCCTCCTTGGCTGCTAGCTAGCTAGGAGAACGAACTGCATTCTGCGGAATGAGTGGACACGACCAAGGAAGAGTTCCGGGCATGGACTTTCCATGCCGGTGGAGGGCAAGTGAGCGGGGATAGAGGGTACCAAGGTATGCAAGCATGTATTGAATCGGTGCTACACCGATGACATTCATATCAAGCCTTCATTGTGTGCTCTGGAGAACAAGACACTGTACAAACAAATGGATGAGAAAACTAGAGAGTTTGTGGACTGCTTTCTTCAAAAACAAGTCGGACATGGAGATTCCCGCAAACACAATCAACAGCTGAGAGCGAAGTGAACCAACTAATTGATGAGGTTGAACAGTGAGATGGAAAAGCCGGTGAGCTGAGGTGAGGTTGGCTGTCATGGATTGTCCAAGCTCCCCAGCCGCCTTGAAGCGTCCAGGCGGCCAGGCGTCCAGGCGTCCCGGAGAAGCGGTGTGCCAAACACCACGCACGGTACATGACAATCCGGCCCAGTAGTCCAGTCCACAGTCCAGTGTAGTTCAGCACTTCAAAAAGATGAGGCGAGGCGAAGCAGGGCAATAGAAGGCAGGCAACCTTGGAAGACATTGGAAGACAAGGCAATTCGGCAAGAAACGAGGCATATTAGAGTTTCCCGCGCTAGAAACTCGCCTTTTTCGCCTCGCCGTGATGATTGGTTGTCAACAAAACTTCAGACGACACTTCCGAATGGACTGCCCTGCTTCGCTTCGCTTGCTTTGCATTACATTGCATCACAGTAGTACATCGTCTCCGAACAGAGATACTATTTATTGTTACCTTATGCAATGCCATCCCATGCCGTGTCTTCGTTCGCCACCGGTGTGCCCAGGAGATACTTGTTGTCGTTGGGATGATCTCAAGGCTGTTCCTGTGGACCACATGAACATCTTCGAGTAAGTGACTTCCACGTTCCCTCCCCTATGACACGACACAGCCCTAAAAGACGGCCTGAGACAAACCATCAGGAAGAAGCCTTTAAAGGACAAACTATCTCCACACGGCCCCCAAGAATCTTGAGAAAGAGATCTCCGGTCATGCTTTATTATTCCATGCCGCACCCTCACCCAAGAGAAAGATCGTCAGTCCGTCTGGCAAACATCGCAAGCAAGCAACCAGGCGCATCCCGCGAGGCTGTCTGTCCATCTGTTGTTCCATCCATCCATCCATTACTCAGTATCAATCAACCAAACAAATAAATATCTACCTACCCACCATACCCCACTCACCCACCCTCAAATCTATCAGGTTATTCCCGGTTCTCCTGATCCCCAAAAAGGCCACCCATCCAATGGTTGTACTGTATTGGAGACGTGAAACAAAAATAATAAACAAGCAGCCTCGAGCTTTTTTTGATCAGCAGTGCCATCATGGGATGGGATGGCCTCCGAGGCGAGGGAACTGCAGCCTTTCCTTTCACTTCCTCTCCCGAAAAGTACTGTACCTATCTGTCTGGGCTGGATACCCCGTACTCCCTACGGTACAGGAGGAGCAAGGAGAATCACACTGCATTCACCAACAAGGCCAGGATACAGCAGGGCAAGGCAAGAACAAGGCAAAGCACCGCATGAATGTCGTACCTACCTACTTACCCGGACGCTTTCTTCTTGCCCTCCCATTTCTACTCCTGCGAGTGGATCTTCTGACCTGAAGAAAAATGGAACCTTTCGATCCCAGGAACATATGAGTACAGTACAGACAGATACCGCGCATCATCATCATCATCAATGAGTAAGTTAGGTGAGGTAAGGTGAGCAAGGGCTATTCATGCATCTACAACATACAGTACACCTGTTACAATCTGCGGGGGGGGGAAAAGTCACCTCGCACGCGATGCAAAAAGCAAGATAC
>JAFJYG010000659.1:0-30803 GCA_017366145.1 Cadophora sp. M221
CCTCCCCTCCCCAAAAAATATTAGGTCGAACAAAGGGCACCAGAATTTCCGAGAAAACTCCAATACCCTGTGTTCGACCACCTAGCCTCTGCAGGAGTCGAACCCACATCTCCCAACCGTCGTCTTGATAGATAGTAAGAGTTAAGAATGAATTGGGGCTGGATGTGCTGAACCATTACATTAAGAAGCCTGTTTGATAGAGGATCTTTCTGCTTATTTGGGTATAAGGAGTTGTTAAGGGAGTGGGTGATTCTCTGGGTGTTGGAAGGCTGGTGGGCTGGATGGGTGTTAGGGAGATGTGGTGAGGGGGGATGGAAGGGGATCTTGGATTGGATGGGGGTTGGTGAAGAGGTGGTGTTGGGTGGGATAAGCGATATTTGGAGGTTGAGGTTAGGGAGATGAAGTGAGTGATGGTTCTTTTATACTTTTGAGATAAACATACATCTATTTGTGGTTCATAATACTTGGAATTTTGTCTTAAAGTCTTAAAAACTCTTAAGTAAGAGGAGGGCTGAGATGTTTTTACTTTAGCCAGACGAGAAAGTTTAACAATGTTACAAGATGAATCGTCACACAGATTAATTGCTTTATTACTCGTCCTCCTAATATATCTTGGGACCTGGTAGCTTTACTTGTTTGTACTTCATTCGAGTGTTGTTGCTATTAGCACCAGCGAGGGGGAAATAAGCGTGAATACATCACTGACTAAAATAGAGACGTCTGAGCACCCAATTAGTTCTTTCATAAAAGCAGTCGTTGAAAAATTTCAACAGATAAATTATACCTTTCACAGCGAGGCACTCGGTTGATAGAAGACTTTATATTCTTTGAATAAAAGAAAATGTTTGGTTATTGGCATTATAATTCAACTTATGAGAAAGCCATATAGAGACAGCTGATCCCAGATACAATCACACATCAAAACTACTAAACTAAAAGGGAATTGATACAAATAAAGTGAAAGTGGAGAATTCAGATAATAACAACAAATCGAACATCCCCCCTGGGAGTCCCACCTAAACCAGACCCTCCAGCAGCAGAAATATCATGAATCCGAAAAACGCCAACCCTCCGAAACGTATCAGGAGCACCCTCCCCCACCTCCCTCAGCAACAGTCCCGCACCGCCCACCATGCTTAAACACCACAGCTCATCAACACCGCCACTAAAATCCAAACGCGACCTCCCATGGTGTTGAGCATCCAGACAATCCCACTGGGCAAAGGCAAATGGCACCCGTGTTTCCACGTCCAAGATATCATGAGATTGACTTCTCTCAATTAGAACTTTCTGCATAGATCCTTGGATCTTGAGATTTCCGCCCCTTGAAACTCGTCCGAATGGGGATTTATCACTCTCGGGTGTGACGGTGCAGCTGAGGATCTTGGCTTCTTCATCGTCGGGAAAGTCGAGTATTGCTTTCGACCAAGTGACTGGACTATCAATAGCAGCCCAAGACCAACTGGGGGCACGGTATTTTTCAGGAGGTGGAAGAGGCGTTGTCGCAAAATCCCGACACCAGAGAAGAGAGTGGATGAGATCGTTGTTCCATAGACCGGCAAGATATTTCTGTCCACTTAGAGAAGAGATCTCCGAAGCCACGCCTGCGAGAGCGGGCAGCTTGTCTTGCGAATCACTCAATTCACGTTTCGAGTACTCTTTCACAATATCTCTCCATAGTTTACTGAACTCCTGAGATGGTTTTGTGAGGGGAGAATCCCAACATCGTTTCCGACTTGCTACCGTTTGGTTGATGGATAGCAATTTCAAATTTTCTCGCATCTGGCTCACGATGTCTAGCGTTGATCTATTGCCTCCGCACTCCCATGCCATTCTTGTAGAGGAGTAATACAGGACGCGTGGGGATAAGATACGTTCTTGGAGCGTCCACCCGCGCTTCGACCATGGAGAGTCAAGAAGCATTGTGGTGGGCGTATCGTCGCATAAGTGCTCAAACTCGTTGTAACCTTTGGTACAAGTCAAACACATCGGATTAGGGTCCTCCGCTTTCGGTTTCTCAGTAAGAGACCGATTGACGCCAAATTCGGCATTCCCATCACTAGCCAGACAGATGGTGAGGCTGCTGTGAGAGTATATCTTGTGCATCTGGGAAGACTCCGAGACCCAGTCTTCGATACGATCCTGGAGGATGCAAAGTGAATCGATCCACAGGTATTTGAGCCCTAAAGCACGAGTGATACGCACAGCATCAGAGAATGCATGTGACAGAGAAGATATCTCGATCCCCTGGGTCATTGTTCTCAGTGTCTTCGTGGTTGTCTGCAAGATTTTGCCAGCACCCCAACAGTGGCTGAGTGCCACATACGGGCTCGGTGAGTCGTTAGATGATTGAAGATGTATGAACTCGCTATCGGTCCCAACATTCAAGATTCGGGAGGGAAAGAAGTCTCTGGAAGGACTTGAGCAGTTGTGATTCATTGAACAATTCGTAAACCACCGTCGAGCCACGTTCATGGGATCAAACCGATCTTTGGTATCCGCCGTCGTAATGATGAGGTATTTTTCTTCTTCAATATGCTTGTCTACCTGTTGCGACCTGTAGAGGTGGTAGAAATGATAAGACTCCTCGATATATCGAGCTGTTGGCCGCTTTCTTGGATCGTCTGACAACATGCTGCTGATAATCTGTAGTCCATGCTGCCGAGCTAAGCCAAGGGCTTCATCAATATCCCATAGATGGTGTATCCAAGTCCAAGACTTCCTGAAGTTGTTATGATAGCTCCCGTCTCCAGTCTCAGCTGCTCTGAGGCGTTCGAAGGACTTCAGGCTCTGACGGTGTATTACGGTTGCCATCTCAAGGAAGACACAGCCCAAGGAGTAGATATCGCTGGCTCCTGCTATGATGGGTTTCCGATTTCTCGTAGCCAGCTCCGGAGCACAATACATTGGAGTGACAGCGCAGCTGCTTCCTATTGAAGTTTTGGAATGGGAACCGTCCAGGAGCAGAGCGCCTCCGAAGTCCGATAACATCACATGGCCTCTGGTAACAAGAACATTGCTCGGTTTGATGTCGAGATGTTGCCAGGATTTTTTATGCATATAGGAAACAGCAGATGTCAAACATCCCATCCATTTGGACAGGTTCGAACTTTTGGTCAAGGGTGCTGAACGATCATTGAGCATGTATTCTGACAGGTTCCCCTCCGCTACAGGAGACATAATGATAGAAAACTGGTCCTCCAAGGTATAATACGCCACGACACCAACGATATGAACATGTCTCAAGCTACAGAGAGCAACGACCTCCCGCCGAGCCTGGGCCAATGCTGGCAAAGAATGATGAAGTGCTGCTCGAATTGATTTCCTCGCAAAGTACGTCTTCGTGCCTGGGTGAAGAACTTCATCCACTGTGCCAAAGGCGCCGTATCCAAGCTTTCTGACGAACTCGAAGTCAACAATAGGCTTCTGAGAAGTTGGTGACTTTGTTGGTGCTAGATAGGATGATGGCTCTGGATTTTGCACTGTAGGTTGGGCAATTTCATCTTGCCGGTCTTGCTCTTCATCAAGGATCGTTTCATTCGAGTGATGCCTCTCCATGCCATCATTCTGGAAGTTTTTACTTCTTCCATCAGAGTCTTTGTGTGATCGGCGTGGCCTCTTTCCATTTCCACCCTCGGGCACATTGCCGGGGTGGCCTGGTCTTGAATTGGATCTGTCGTCGCTAAAGTGGTCTTGATAGCTGTTGTCATTACCATGATCTCCACCATCATCACCCTCATCATCACAGTTGTCATCTTCATCTGGTGGATGGTCATCGTTCTCGTCAGCTTCTGGCCAAGGATCCTTCCAATGTGGTCTCATCCGCAAGCCGGCAGCGAAATGTCCGCTGACATGGGCACATCTCGTATCCCAGTCCGTGAAAATTTCACCACAAAAGCCACATTGTCTTTTCCAGTCCGAATTGATGTCTGTATACCATGTGTCGACATTGGCAACGCATCCATGAACTTCTTTTGTATGTTTGATGAGCTTGTCTTTGCGATGAAAATCGTGATTCATCCGGAGAACTCTGCCCAGACATTGGCCGTGGGTGATGGTGTTTTGTCCGGCTAAGTCAATTTGACCCCCACAGAAATGGCAAGCAACGTTTCCGTTTATTCCGTGAATGAGGCATTCCCACCGTTTCTGAGGCCAGTGTGTTTCCTCGTGCCGTTTCCCTAATCATATCAAGTTAGCGTTGTGAAATACAAGAAGACAGACCATAGTCATAGAAAATAGATCGGAACGATGCGACGAACGCTTGTGCAAACAGGGCAATGGTACTTACAGTCAGCAAGGTGTATGTTCTCCTGAAGGCAGTAAGTCCCATCTGGCTTGATACGAGTACACTGATATGGTTTCAATCCATTGACACCAGTCACAGGTCTCTTCCGTTTCTTCCTTGGCTGGACATGATCTTTGACGATGTTGATACCGGACTGATAAGCTGAGTCTTTGTGATCTCTCTTCGGCGTTTGATTTGACGATTGGATTTCTCGATACCACCGTACTGCGTAATCGGCTGGGAAGCCAAGATTTGCCGAAGCAAAGACTGCATTTTCGATGTGGGGTAGTACGGCAGATCTGACAGCTATACAGAAGTCTAACTGCGTTGATGAAATTCCAAGGAAAGCGGCCAATTGCCCCTTCGGTTTTGCTGTTGTGGCATCTTTCGATTCGGCGTTTAGATAGCCCTGAGCTTTGAGGAAATCGGGCCATTTCAAGGAAATTCCATCTTCTCCATTCGAAGAGTGGACTTCAGGTGCGGCTCTTAGACGAGCAATTTGATGTTGTGCTCGGTCAACAGCTACAGCTTGCGGCCCACCAAAATCTGGCGGATACAATCTCATGTCAGGGAAAGATGGCTGATTGATACTGGAAAGACCAATGTCGCCAAAGCTGTTTGGGAAATGAGTCGACGAAGAGTTGAGATTCGTAGAAACGTTGCCGTATGGGTTTTGGATAGACGAGTGAAGCTGTGAATTGTACTGCGAGATAGCCGAGTCTGTCTGGTTGTAAAGTGCAAATGACGAAGGTTGCGAGATGTTGAAAGAGCGTGCCGAATTCGAGAAGGATTGCACACTACTGACTGGCCCTGGGCCAAACCCGTAGGGTTGATTGGAAATAGCGGTTCCTTGAGAGATTGGGTTGATGAAGCCAAGTAGATTATCATCTATGGCATTGGGAAGGCAGGACTCGCAACAACAGTTGACGATACTTGCAGTGCGAGCAAGGCACCTAGAGCTTCCTGGATGCAACAGTAAGCCATACGAACTGACAAAGACTTGAAGGTAACTCACGAGCAGATGAATCAGAAGATTGAACAGCTAGTGGACGTTCTGGGATGTCTGATGACTATTCAGAGAAGTCAGCATTGCTTTTTAATTCCTTGGAAGACCACGACAGAATATGGTCATGATACCATGACTTACTTGATATGCGTTGACCGGGTTGTTTACTCGCTGAACACTCACTCGGCCAGTGTCATAGTTTGAGTGACTCTTGATTGAGCTTTCAGGTCGAGGAACGTAGGGCGACGTATTATCGAACGTAGGATGTCCCTGGGCGTCGGCAATACCTTCAGGTTGAATGGAGGAATTCTCTATGTATCTATTTGGGTATTGCATGTTGGAAGAGGATGCCTGCATGAGACCTAGATGGTCAATGGCGCGGCGGAAAGATCCTGATTGGGAGACGTCATTTGAACCAGATGAGGCTGCGGTATCGTCGTACATTTTTGCAACTATTGAGGAACCTAATGTCTACCACACTACAAAGGAGCACTCAGGTGGAGATCCGGGTTACTTTCGGTCGAAATGAAAGAAAACTGAAACGGAAAATGGGGAGATGGGCTTGAAGAGGAGGTCGACGGCATGGTCGTTGACATTGTTCAAGAAATCGAGACTTGAAATCGAGACCGGTTGCACTGACGTGGGACAGGGCATGGCGAGGGCGTGGAAAGGGCAGCCAGGGGCATGCTGAGGGCATACACAGGGCAGCTATATTACTAGGAAATCTCACGAGAATCGTGGATGAATCAAGCTGAATGCAGTAAGACGAAGCGCTAGACAGCCTCTATCTGTTCACCGACCGAAGAGAGCGAAAGTACTGTTTCAGCGGGGCTGTGTGTTGCTGCTCGATGAATCCGAATACGGCGGAGTAACTGCTCTGGATAATGAGCCTCGAGGACTTGAACTTACAAAAGGACACCCAATTCCTCCCATTCTTTTCTTGTAAAGATCCATCAACAAATACCCAAGTAAAACTCGAGTTTCCATGCAACTTTGCAAGGGAAAGCGGTGCTAAAACACAAGTCGAGCTGAAGACATGTCGTTGGGAATCGCCACCCCGCTTCGCCACGATGTGGCTTCGGTGAGTCCAGGCAGCAAGGCTCTACTGGTACTTTTGAGCCGCATAACAACTCCTAGTTGCGGTGAGGCAAATGACCTATTGTATCAGGCTCGGTGTAGGTTCGATGTGTGAATGGTGTCTGTAAAGTAGATCCAGAGGTTGGTGTGACCTTGCTCAGAGGGGCAGCCCAGGTCCCGAGGACTTGGAGGACATCTCCGGCTTCATGAGTCGCTATACTGAGTCTTTTCAAGTATGCATTCGGGTCCCAGACTTCGTCTTACACTTGATAACCCTGCCTGGGTAGTCTCTGGGTTCGTTCTGTGCAATGTTTGTGGATTGTGTTGAAGGGAGGATGGAAAGGAAGAATGGACAGAAGTTGAGGAAAGGAAGTGGCCCCTTGGCGTTGCACGTGCTCTTAACGCCGGAAATCATTTCCCCTCCTCCTCCTTCCTTGTATGTTTGGAATGATTTGATATTTCCAGTGTACTTCTGTAGCTCTATAACTCAGAACGTTTTGATATCGCTTAGTCGGTGTTATATGTCCCTTAAAAATACAACCCGAAATAGGACCTGTCGGTACCGTGCTGTTTCACTAGAGCTGTTATGTCAACCCAGCCGTTGGAAATAATGAAGTTAGAATCGTACATATCTTAATTCACCTTACATGAGGAGATTAATGATTGAACATGGTGACTTTCTTGACTTTCTTCCTTGTTTGTATTCTCGATCTTTGTTGTTTCATTTGGCCAGCCAGAACCAGGGCAGCATATTTTCCTCTCTGCGTACACGTCCCCAAGAGCCGCAAGAGCCATGAGCCATAAGTGCCAGACCAAGCTCGCTTCATTGAGCGACATCAGGGTCCCTCTTCGCCTCTGACCTTTGACTGTCCTTCCCATCCAGCCATGAAGCATGTCAAGCAGTGCAATAGCCATATCGTTGACAATCCGTCCCAAAAGGCATGTATATCGCCATATTCTCAGCCCTCATCCATCATGTCATCAAGGTCTCGTGGATCATAAATTTCCTCTCCAATTCGTTCGTCCGTAAACTTGACCCGGCGGTCTACCTGCCAGGACCTTGTGTGAACCACCATCCAGCAATCGATCCCCCGGTGATGAGCAAGACCACAATGAGTGTGATGATCATACACATAAATCGACATCGCCGCTTCTCTTTATTTTGCTGCGCTAGCCAGTCGTTCTCCCTTTCTCGCTCCCTGCAAAGTGTTAGTCCGTGCTATAAGTCTTCAACAGCGCTTCTCTGCTGCTGCGCTAAGGTTCCTGGGAGGACATACCCGTTCTTCTTCAACTCAATAGTGCTTGCAGAAGCACTTCGTCCGCTCTCCAGATCGCCACCCTCCGCCTCATGTACCGCAACAGAGAAACGTTTCCAGAACATCGGATCTCTAACCAGCCCTGACGTCGGGGGAACTTGTGATATAGGACGAGTGAGATGCACCTGCTGCAGCGGCGAGGGCCGAGGAACATGTGGTTGTTTCCGTGGTCTGCCCATCTTGACGATATTGAGACTTGAAGTTTAGATTTAAATTTGTAGTCGAGGAGCGACAGGACGGTATCGAGGAGATTCTCATGCAGTTGTGATTCTCGGGTACATGAAGAGAGATATCGAATGGGATGGCCGTCCAAATATTCAAGATCCGCTGTCGTCGGAGATGTGTTTGGATTATTTCCTGCGCCGCGCTTCGCTTCTATGATTTGATTTGTTTTGTTGAAGCGGTGGACAACAAGATGGAGCGGTAGTGGTGATATTGGTGCTGTGCGTCCCTTTGTATGATGCAAGTAAACAATGGATTGTAACACGTCTTTCGGGTATTGTCAAAAGCAAACGCTGAGTGAATGGACGAGGAAATGAATGCGGTTCGAGAGTGAATGAGTGTGAGTAGGAGCTAGTGGTTCGTTCCTTCTCAAGAGTAAACGAATGAATGAATGAATGAATGGACAACCCAAAGGAGAAGTTACGAAACGAAACACCTAAATAAGCATGAGGCAGTGACGAGGATAGGGCAAGAATAAACAAGAAACAAACCAACTTCTTAAACCAAAACAACAGCTCTCCAGTTTTATCTCTCCGCACGGTGGGTGCGTGGATGGGTGAAGAAAAAAATATCCTGGATCCTTGATCACGGAGCGGGAGAGGAGGGGTTGAAAAGTGTAGCCCAATCCGGATGGATGATGAGCAATTGATCGAAGGCTGTTCAGTGGGTATTCTCCCCTTTCCCTGCAAGCTGCCAGGTACAAACCCCACGCGGAGCCCAGCTGTGACGAATCGTATGGGTAGATGCACCTGTTGTATGCAGGAGACCCGTTAGAGGCGTTGCAAGGCTGTGCTTGTCAATCTGGATTGCCGAAATGAGACACAACACTTTTTCTTGTTTGGAGCTTGGACGCGCTGCCAGGGAACGATCGATAACTGCGATGGGATGGATGAAGGTGGGATGAAAAGGTTTCACAACACGGAGATTGCTTGTGGAGACAACAATAAGCGAGGCTCGAAAAGGGGAGACGGAGGTCTAGATTGTGGATCTATCGACGCGTGGAGGTCGTTGGTTTTCAAGGCTTTGAAAAGGCTTCTGATTGCTTGCGTCTTGATAAAGGAGGCCAGTGCCCGGAATCTCCACCGAGTACGAATTCTTTGCGAGGTTATCAGTGTAACACTCGCTTTGATGTTTTCTATATCAGAGCAAGAATGCAAACTGGGAATCTGAAATATTGGAAAGCGTCAATTACAGAACTGATTATGCAAAAGTGTAAGTGAGAAATTTGGTACTCATCGGCTAAGTCTTTAAAGCGGCAAGCAGATGCAACCTCATTCCCAACATTTGCTATCTACTGGTATATCAAACCTTACAATTTCCATTTATCCCCAAATAACCATCTTCCAACCAACAAATCACCCAAAAAGCCACAGCAAGAACTCTCTCCTTAAAAATGGGTAGTTTAAACCCCACCCCCTCCACCCTTCCCTACTGGCAAATCAACATCCCCCCACCCCAACGCGAAGCCCTCTGCCCGGCCTTCCTGCAAAATCTCAAGCCCAAAGAACTCGCCATAATCAGCACCCCAGACAGCGAATACCACATCCTGAGCTGGTCCGAAGTGCAGCACGTAATCGCTGTCAACGCCCTCGACGCCTTCCAGCGCATCCCCTCAGATCTGCGGCGGTACCTCGCTTACAACCACCACCTCAAGCAGAAACATGGTAGTGTTATGAATTTCGTGCTGAGGGAGAGGTTAGGCTGGAGTGAACCTATTGTCCCGGATGGGAAGAAAATCTTTGAGAGGGAGACCGATGTGAAGATTCTGTGGAATGATTGGCCGTATGGTATTGATCCCAAGATCGTGCATTTGGTTGTGTGGACGAAGTTTGATCTGGAGGATGACCCGGCTACGGATGATTTAACGGATGACGCGAGGGGGGAGATTGAGAGGTTCGTGAAGGGGACGTTTGGGGATGTGGTGGGGAAGGAGAATGTGAGTTTTTGAAAATATTTTCCTGGGTGTTGGTCCTTTTTTGATGTGTGATTTTCTCTGGTTTCTTTTTTTTTTGGTGAGGAGAGGCTGATGCGCGACTGCTCACGGTAGGTTATCTGGTTCAAGAATTGGAGGAGCTTGAAATCCGTTAATGCTGTGGAGCATTTCCATGTTATGCTCTATGATCCCGATCCGGAGTTTATCGAGAGGATTACGAATGGGGATGTTCCATTAAGCCAGAAGATTTGAGAGAGCTTACGATTAGAAAGGTACTTGGCGTGTGGTGGCAGATTAAATAGAGTACAGAGTACAGGCGTTGATAGATTCCATATTTACTCGCCATGGATGCTAGTGAGCATCATGAGTACATGTTACCATGGTTGACCTATCTACTTATAACCAACAATTTAGTTCAACATGGAATGGCAAGTCATCTACCCATCTTTTGTATGTGGCACAAAAACGCCAAAGATCAGTGTTACCCCATATACCGCCAACGCCTCGCTTTTATCAGAACAGATACACATGTCTTCAGCATTCCATTGGAACGCCCAAACCTTCCTCTCGATCGCGTCTAAGATCCTCATCACGATCCTCTTGCTCCTCTCGTATCTTGTCATCGTAATAATCCTTGATCCCTGCAAGATCTGGAGGTATGGCCTTGATTTGAACACTTGGGGCTCGATTCACAAGTCTTAGCTGTTCGGTTATGGACTGGATGATCTCCTCAATCTTCTTCTTGGTGTTCTTGTTTGGTCGAGGGTCGCCGAGAATCTGTTCAAGAGTTGGGAATATGGTATCGTGCCGGAAGTGCGAGCGGTATGGTGTGTGTTGGGGAATGATAGGGCTTAGAGTCTTGTCGCAACCTATAGCAATACTGGTCTCGTGTGCCCAAGCTCTCGCCACGTTTCTTGGAGTGTATCCTCCACCCCCAACTAGCAGGAGGGGAATCTCCAAAGACTTGCAAAATGCAATACATGCCCCGTGACCCTGTACTTGAACATTGAAACGACCTAGACGATCTCCGGCCAGCGAGTCCGCACCACACTGTAGAACGATAGCCTCGGGTCTGAAATGGTCCTTGCACATTGTGACAATGGTTTTGAACAAGTAAATGTACTGGTGGTCGTCGATTCCATCGAGAAGGGGGACATTAATAGCATGGTGAGCACCTGGGTTGCCTTCATCTGTTGGTCCAGTCCTATCAAGATCTCCAGTACCTGGGAAGAAGTTCATGCCGTCGTATTTGTGAATGGACAGAGTCATGACCCGATCGGTTGACCAAAATGCTTCTTCCACACCATCTCCATGATGCACATCAATATCAATATACAGAACCCTCTGATATGTTCGCAATAACTGCAGGATAGCCAACGTGATGTCATTTACATAGCAGAAACCTGACGCCTCGGCTTTCTTGGCGTGATGCAAGCCGCCGGACCAGTTGATAGCAATATCCGACTCATTGTTACAGAGTTTGCGTGCTGCATCGATTGAGGCCCCAGAGTACATAGAGCAGTAGTTGAACAAGCCTTCGAAAATTGGACAGTCTGAACCTCCAAGGTTGAAGTCTTTCGGTGTATCGTCATCTGGCAGTACCACTTTGGCAGTCTTGAGATAATCCAGGTATTCCTCACTGTGAAAGTCCTCTAGCTCCTCCCTCGATGCTTGCCGCGAAACATATGTATCCATCCCTGCATGCATTCCATAGGACATGATCAAACTTTTTGCCAGAGTGAGTCTCCAAGGCTTCATGGGATGTGCATGGCCGAAGTGGTGCTTTTCAATCTCTGGATTTGAATGCCATGACACTGTATATCCCGTTGGCCGCACGATACCGTTCTCAAGGATTTGTTGCTTGACCTTCGCGAGTAAAGCTGCGTTGTGAGGGTCTCCATGTTGGCTGAGTGGCTCCCAATACTCTTGGACAATACCGTTTGAAGAAACCACCATTCTGCCAGGACCTGGTATTGAAGTAGCGCACAGGTATTAGATATCGCCGCACCCAGAAAGCAAGCTTGGTTCGAGGTAGTTGGTGTTCTTTCGAGGTGTTGTTTTCATGAAGCTTTTTGACGGCGTTGAGAATGCGCGGACCGAAATGATTCGCATGGACAATCAGCTCTGGGTTCCGGAAAGATATTTAAGCCAGATAGGCGGTTTGCGCAGCTTCGGGTTCGGTGTTCTTGTGCTCAGAGGGCGTTGAGGCAAAATGAGAGGTGGGCAGACGGCTTCTTGTTGTTGATGGATTATCACATTCAACTGACGAACGTTGATTGATGGTTCTGAAAGATGGAATGATATCGCAGTGTATTCGGAAGTGAGGCTGTAGAGAGGATCGGGAAGAAGTGGGCGGTAGATACGGCGATTGAATGGAGATATACTTCTCGACTCTTGTAAGGGGAGAGGAGTTGAGGGTCGAGTGTTGTTCAAAAGCTGCAGTCCAGTCCGGTCCATCGAGACCCTCGTGATTGTGCATCACTAGCGTGCGGCTACCGGCTACAGCACTTTAGCGCAAGGCTGATGGATGATGCGATGCTTTCTCCCCTGCAAACTCCCGATCGCTTGCTCGCGCGCTCCGTTCGCTCGGCGTCACTCACCTTCAACACACTTCCATCTTCGCTCCCCTGCCACCCAATTTTCACCCACCGCACCTGCACCTCCACCACCCCCCCCATCCCCAATCAGGCCCGAACCTCAAAACCGTATCCGAAGGAGGAAAGCGCGGGCACAGGCATTGCAAAGTTTTCTCGAGGTGAGCAACGAACTTTGCGACGTTCATGACATCTTCACAGCTGTTTGGCGCATCGTGGCAAGGCATCGCCATTAACAATCATGCCCAGAGACGACCTCTCCATCGATTTCATCGGCCGCGGTGGCAAGATGGCCCATCAACCCGAGCAGATGGACGCCGCTCAAGTCCTCGACGAGTGGACGAATCGAGCTGCCAATCTGCCTCACGAGATTCAGCACTTTCAGGAGGAGATCGAGCACAAGGATAGGCAACTCATGGAGTGCCAGGCCATCATCACAAAACACGACAATCAAATCCAGAAATGGATTCGCCAGAACGGTAGCCAGACGACCAACCCCAAGGAAGAACAACTCAGCAAGATTATACTGGCGAACTTTGACAAAGCTGAACTGTTGACGAGTGAGAAGGTGGCGCTGTCGCAGAAGTCGAAGGAGTTGATGGACAAGCACCTTCGCTGGCTCGACCGCGAAATCAAGACTCTACAGGATAGAGGCGACATGCCAAACGACCCCGACCTTCCTTCAACTCTCCGACCTCCGCCCGTTTCTCGACAATCAATACGTCCTGACCCTAGTGTCGCAGCCATGCCACTAAGTCAGATAAATAACAGTGCTGCCATAACCCCGCGCCGACACCCTAATCAGTATCCTCAACTGCCCTTGATACCACCACATGTTCAAGCAACTCAACAGATGGCTGGTCATACATCGTCATCGGCTCCTGCGACGCCAGCATCAAATCTGGTTCAGCAACAGCGAGCTCGGGAATCATCTTTGGGTGCTGCTGCGGCCAACAAACGTCAACGTCTGACAGGCGGTCTAGGACCTCTCCCACCCAGCAATCTCGCAAATCGCGCATCTTCGAATGGTCCAGGTACACCAGGAAGAGGTGGCACGCCAGTAACTGCTGGAGTCAGAGCAGGAAGCGCTGGGCCACGAGCATCCATCAAGACAGGGGGTCACAAGAAGACAGCGCCACAAGGAAGTAGGCAGAGTGGACAACCGCGCAAGGCCATCAACAAGAAGTCAAACCTAGGCCGTGTAAAGCGAGCAGGCAACAAGAACTCACCTTCCACGAACGACGATAGCGAGGGAGGATCAGGTTCCGATGACGAGGATGATGAGGCTGTTACACCCCCGCGAAGAGATGCCGACGGAGACGATGAGATGGGCGAGCTGGACGATGAAGATGGAGCAGATGACAAGAAGTACTGTATCTGCCAGAGCGTCAGTTTCGGAGACATGGTGGCCTGCGATAACGAGGCTTGCAAGTTGGAATGGTTCCACTGGGGTTGTGTCGGTCTCAAGAGCGAGCCAAGTGGGATCTGGATCTGCCCACCATGCACCAAGGAGGCATTGAAGGCTCATGAAAAGTGATGCTGGGCTGGGACGGTCAGTGGTTTTAGCGTGGCGTTTGGGCTTGGGTTTGGATTTGGGGATGCGTTGCTTTTCATAAAATGATTATGGGAGTTGGGGAAGGGTGATGACCAGATCTACGAGATCTTGAGTGTACGCTACGGGTTTGCATGCATGGTATTAATGAAAAATGGTCGCTCGACCCCTCTACCCCTTCGATATCATTTCTCCTTGAATAGAATGAGGTAAAGGCGGGAACCGAATCAGGCGGACCCTCGTTTTCTGCCGTTTTTACCCCGCCGTCCATCCATGCCATTTTCTTGGGGGCTCTTTCATTTCATCTCATCTTGTTTCTTCCCACCACACTCAACCAAAGGACGATACTACATTCCACTAAATTCGATTGATGAGGTACAGACAACCTTTTCAACCTCAAAAAATACAGGGGGCTAAGTGAGAGCATAAAATGAAAGAGAGACTCGGCTGAAATAGATATAAAATGCGGGTCAAAAGTAGTTCACGCTCATAGTATGAACCACTTTCGCATACCGAGCAACCATGTCATAAAATGTAGATGTATATCCAATTATCTTGATCCTCATATATTTTGAATATAGCTAGAGCCATACATACATCTTTAAGCACCCGAACGTTTAAACACCAGCCAAAATAAAATGACACCAAAAAATCCCACCAACAGCGTAAAATAATCCCGCACCACCAACCGGCAAAGACAATAAAACTCCATGCTATGCCCAAGAAGTCGAGGAAATATCCAATACCATTCATTTTCTGCATCTGAATCCGTATCATTCTTTCATATCCAATGATTTGATTTTCATGTCCACACGTGTGTGATTTACAACCTCTCAGGACTTTCGGCGCCAGGCATGACCGTCTCGGTGGTATGTTCCGCCTCGATCTCCAATACTTCTCGCTTCATCTGATAGGATCTCACGCCGACATACACACAGAGCGTGCTACCGACCGTCAGGGCACTTGCTAACAGAATCAAATTCACGGGTATCGGGTTCCCGTCGAAGACTTTGTGGAGGAGCGCATCCAGGCCGCTCTGGCTGAAATTGAAGAGGCCAGCGAGACAGATGATAAGGCCGTAGACGGTGCCGAAGGTGCGGAAGCCGAAGACTTTGGCGGCGAAGTCGGAGACGGTGGTGTAGTAGAAGGGGCGGTAGAGCACGAAGATGGAGACGTTGGCGTAGGCTGCCCAGGTGTAGGGTAGGCAGCCTAGGACGCCAATTGTGGTTGCGATGGTGACGAGTGCGGAGAGGACGAAGGTTGTGCTGGTGTTGTCGAGCACGAGACCGATGAAGGGGATTGAGAGGATGCCGCCGAGAGGGAGAGCCACGTCGAAGAAGGTGTTGATCTCTACGGCTTTTTGGTATGATCCGAGGATGTATTCGTATTGTGGACGAATCGTAGCGACGAAGTAGTTGATTCTAGTCATCTGGATCATGGTGAAGAGCGTGATAAGGATGAACCATGGAGATGTGACTTGTTGCATAACGGTCTTGTTGTGCATAGCTCCCCAGACGCCGGAGATCTTGTTCTTGTGCTCTTCTTGCTTGAAGTGTTTGGCTCCTGATTTTGATCCGAGGAGATCGGTGATTTCGGAGACGACTGATTGACGGTGTTGACGATGTTCCTCGCGGAGGAGAGCGGTGTTCTCGTCGACTTGGTCCTCGTAAACATCATCTGCGTCTTCTACCTCCTTCACAAGCTCTCCAACAGTCTTGTAAGATGCCTTGGGCATGATGAATAATTGGACAACCAAAATGAACACCGGCACTACCAAATATGCAAGGAAGAACTTCTTTGGCCAGAAAGTACCATCACTCCACTGGTACAAGATACGATATATGAGGAAAATCGCACTGGAAGAGTCGAATGCTCCCGTAAGCAAAGCCAAAATGAGCCCTGAGTGCTTTGGGAACGCATTCGACAACTGGAAGGAGGAAATGAACACGAATGGGCCACCAAGAGCTAAGAAAAGATAGCCAGGTATATAGCCATCGAAGGGTAATTGCCATGCGAAAGCAAAGAGAACAGCACCAATTGCAAGCAGGAAACTTCCTATCACTCCGCATACCCTTGGGCCGAAAGTATCAAGGATAGCTCCTATGGGTAGAGCTGCCACATTTGTTCCTACTGCCGCAACTGTGAACATCAAGTTCAGGTGTAGCTCCTGGGCATAACATGTCCGTGACCCGCGGTCGATTTCATCTTGTGTACAGAGGTCTCGATAGACCTTTTCGCGAATGAGGACAGGTTTGAGAGCTGCGTAACCAAAGACAATACCGGCGGCAAAGAGGCAGTAGATGACCGCTATTATGACTTGCACTAAGTAGGCACCCCGCGAGTCAGTGTTGGTGATCTCGAAATCTCGGGGAGGAAATGCCAATTATAAGACAATGGGAGGAAATTCGAAGACAAATTGGAACTTACAAATTCTGGTGGAGCGAGGAATCTCAAAGGCGCTGACAGGAAGCGCATGTTCTGCCAAAGCAGGCGGAGGATCCCAAGATCCTGGGAGGGGACTGAACGAGAGCTTGCGATCTCTCGAGGACGGGGAACCGCCATCGGAGAGAGACCGACCTCGGCCCCGTTCTGGATAGAGCGATAGGGATTCGAACGACGAAACTCTCTGCGATAACGACATAATTGCTTGCCTGCTTGCTTGCCCTTGGAAAATCCCCTTCAATCCGGGCTGGGTACTTTTATATATACAAGTCGAGTAAGTCTCCGTCAGTCACTCGTAGATCTCTCGCCCCGGAGCTTAGCTGAGCTGTGGTGGATTTTCGCTGGAGCAAGTGACCTGTGGAGAAAAAAAAAAGCTTGGAGCACACCGCAGTATGGCGGGGTAGGTGGTTCAATGGCGTCAGACTTTCAGGGTTCGCCGCCAATTGGTCTCCGCCGAGTGATGGAGTGGGTGGATGGACAGCAGGAACACGACAACTGGGTGAGACAATGGACTGGATAGGATGGGATAGGATGGGAAGAAAAAGAAAAAGAAGGGTCCTGTCAGGATATATACAGTACGGGCAGTTATCTAACACCCGGTCCTCGGTGCAGGACTTGGAGATAAGTGAGTGAGTGTTAAGAAAGAACTGTCTGGACTGGATTGGCGGGAGCGATAGTGGATAGATAGAGGCGTCGGCACTAGCGGAGTGCTATTCTTTGAACCCTGCCAAAGTCGCTGCACTGCTGCAGAGAGCTCTTGCAGTAGCGTTGCGTTGCATGCTGCAGGCTGTGAAGAGAATTTGATAGGCGGGCCGCGGGCGCCATCAGATTTTTACTGGTTGCCAGCTTTGACAGCTTGGCATATTTGCTTTTCGGTCTCCTCCGTTCCTTTGAAGATATAGAAGGGTTGCAAATATTTCTTGTATTTGGCGATTTCCGTTGCGTCTAGGCTTTTCATCTGGTGACATGTAGGTTTTCAGGTGGATACCGTTTTGAAATTTCTTCATTTCTCAAGAAAAGGAGCTTTCGTTCGCTAAGCGAGATGCTTTGTTGTGCTTGCTCATCCCGAACTCTTTTCATTTTAGATATTAGGATTCTATCATCGTCAACGCCTGGAAGTCGATAGCTCCGCTCTATATTGAATCAAGCATACAAATGCCATCCATGTCTGGATTGGTATGAGCGATGAAAGAAACGACGTTTATTTCAGCTTCTGTAGTAACTGCTCAACTTAGGGGAATGAGATTGCGGCTTGATATATGGTACTAAACTCTACATAAAGTTGCTCGAAAATGGCAATTGAGCGAACGCGATCCAGCGGAGTCATTGCGCAATGTGCATCGGAGACTTTCCCATACTTTTGACAATCCCAACCCTCAAATCCCCTTCGCCTTCCCCTCAGCAAGTCTCGCAGCATCACCAATGATACCATCGCTGTTGTTGATGGTGTTGGCAATATCCTTCCCAAGACCGCGAGCACTGTGTGACTTTCCCTCCACTAGTCTGGCAGCATCACCAATGAGACCATCACTGTTATTAATAGCGTTCTCGATGTCCTTCCCCAGTCCACGCGAGTTCTTGTTGTTCAACAACTTCTTGGCCTCTTCTCCAACAGCAGATCCAACCAATCCACCAACTTGCTTCCCAATAGACGACTTCAAACTCCGAGAGCCTTTGTTGTTCAACAACTTCTTAGCTTCTTCTCCAACAGCAGATCCAACCAATCCACCAACTTGCTTCCCAATAGACGACTTCAAACTCCGAGAGCCTTTGTTGTTCAACAACTTCTTAGCTTCTTCTCCAACAGCAGAGCCAACTAACCCGCCAACTTGTTTCCCAATAGATGACTTCAAACTGCGCGAATCCTTGTTGTTCAACAACTTCTTTGCCTCCTCTCCCACCGCACTCCCAACTAGCCCACCAACCTGTTTCCCAATCGACGATTTCAAGCTCCGAGAGTCTTTGTTGTTCAACAACTTCTTCGCTTCCTCTCCAACAGCAGATCCAACTACACCCCCAACCGCCTTCCCAATCGAACTTTTCACACTCCTCTCCTCCAACACATCATCACCCTCCTCTTCCTCCTCTAACTCCTCATCCTCATCAAGACTGCGCGAGCCCTTATTATTCAACAACTTCTTCGCCTCATCACCCACCGCACTCCCAATCAACCCACCAACCTGCTTCCCAATCGAAGACTTGAGACTGCGTTCCACAAACACGCTATCTTCATCCGTCTCCTCCTCGTTCACGTCAAGGTCGAGGTCGCGGGAGTTCTTGTTGTTCAACAACTTCTTGGCTTCGTCTCCGACAGCTTGACCGATGGTTGAGCCGACTTCTTTGCCGAGCGCGGATTTCAAACTGCGGGTTTCGAGGGTGGTGGGGAGGGCGAGGGCTTGTTGGGCGGAGAAGAAGGCGAGGATGATGGCGGCGGTGGTGGGTGTGAAGCGCATTTTGACTGATATTGTTGCTGGTGGAGTTGGGTGGGGTGTGTTTTGGGGTGTGAGGAGTTTGGTTGAACTGGTTGTAGATGTGGAAGATGGTCAGGCTGGCTGATCGAAGGATGGTAAGTGACGTTGGAGAGGTTGGATGAGAATTGGTGGATGTAGAAGGTAAGAATGTGAGGGAAGTAGAGTATGAAGTGTGATATTCAGACCGGCTGAAATGTATTGAGATGAGTTGAGTCGAGTGAAGTACTGTTGTAGTGATGGATGCTTGGGCTGATGAAGAAAGTGAAGAGGGAAGTTCAGGTCTTATTTATACATCTCGTCCCTCCCAACAATATAAATTTTTACATCCTCTGGTTCAACTTCGTCACTTCGATGAGTTGATCCCCCGGACAAGATTGAGTTCGTTATGTTCGTATTTGGAAACAGAAGGGATTCACTTCACAATCCACTACCGGACATCAACGTTTGCTGTCCGTGGTTTCGTGAGGGCATCCCCACGATCGTGATACAAAGGCGCTCGAAAATAATTTACAAACCGAGAAAATCGCATGGGGCGATTGCATGAAATTCCCAACTTGGCTCCTGCCATGTTCGTGATCGTGATCGCTAATAGAGTTCATGTGAAGCTCTCTTGAGATTCATCCAAACCCATACTTAGTGTACGAGAAGAGCCGAGGTGGAATCTACTCCATCGAATTCAGTTTATATCAGATGAGGTGACAGCGGCATGATAGATTATACCGAAACCGTATAACCCATTGTAAAAATAAAAAAAGTATATCCTAACATGGATATACTGCCAAATCTAGGACCATACAATAATGAACATTGTGATTTCCAAAGTTGGCACCAGCAAGACGATACTATTCCCAGAAAGTTCTCGGACATCGCTGCAAGACCGAACGCCGCTGTTGAAGAAATCCGAGCATCACACATAGAAAAATAGAACAAAGCTAAGCTTTCCGTAACACGATTCCAAAGTCTAAAAGGCGGCCTGTCAGTACTGTACATCATGAGGCTGAATCTCGGAACAGGGACGTCAATGCTTATCCTCTCCCAAGCTTTTTGGCCTCTTGCTTGGTAATTCTTGCCGGGTGCGCGGTTCAGATGAAACGAATTTAATCCAATCACTTGAGAGCATTCTTTTTCGTGATTGGGTCTCAGGAGTAAGGCGGTGGGGAATGAGTGGAGTGGAGATGTTTGTGGTAGTTTGATCCTCCGGAGATCGTTTGTATCAGGCTTGGCATGGAAGTTGTGAAAGTCGAGTCAGTCAGGGTCGGGAGTTGTGAGATGGGCATTTACCGAGATATATCAATAAGAGACGGGGAAATCGGATGATGGTCAGATAATTTAATGCTTGTATTTCTGGAATAGAATAGAAAATTCATGCATAGATTGATGTGTTAATTAGTAACGCGGTAAAGACATCTAAACTCTGAAACGTGCACCATCTTCCCTTCCCCCCAGAATGGACATCGGCTCCCACAACCTCAACTTGCGCGGGTTGATTAAGTCACCGAATGATAAAAGGAATGGAGATTTTAGTTTCTGTAAAGTAACCTTTCGGTTTCAATAACATGACTTATGTTATTGAGTCGATTACCAGCTATGTTAACACAGAGAGGTATTAAGTCGGGATGAGAGCGAACTAAGCGAGTGCTTCAGACGTCAGAGTGAAAATATAGCGTACCAAAATCTCAAGTATTTCTCTTACGCGAAGGATTAATTCTTCTTTCGGGGTTACCGACCACCAAGAATCAAACGGAGATCCATAATCGAGCATATTCACTGTCTGAAACCTTCGTAAAGTCTCGCAGTAATATTCTCAACTCCTATTTTCAGTAAGTAGTAAATCCTCACGCCTTACCTCACCTTCTACAACCATCCACTAACAAAAAAAAACCATAGTAGAACCATTCACACATAAATCCCTCCACCATGGACGCCACCCACGATCCCCTAATAATTCTCATCCACCTCCTCTCATTCCGCCCAACAGGATGGAAACGCGTCCCCATAATCCTCATCTTCATCCTCCTGAGTCGGTTCTTCGCCTCCTCGCTCACACTACTGGAGCGACGCCGATACAGTTGGGCGCGGCCAATCGCAGCGGACAAGAATGACCTGGATATCATCTTGGCATTCGCTAATTACTTTGTTATTTACGGCGTGTATTCTGTTGGATGGATGTATGCATACTGTAGAATCGCGTGGGAGCTGTGGGAGCTGTGGGAGTTCAATACGGAATTGGAGGGTCCGGGGGGCTTGGAGTCGGTTGTGAAGGGAATGTTGTCGCCAGTGATGGTGGCTCTGACTCTCTGGAGGTTCTAGGGGCTGTTTAATAAGTTGGTGAGATAGTTTACCTATGCCGTCAGTTTTGTTTGATTCGCACTTGGCACGACAGTGAAGGGAGGCGACTGTTGTGTGTGGGTATGTGTTCGTACCAATTCATTAATTATCTAATTCTGATTCGTTCCTGCTATCTATCATACAAGAGCAATTAAATGCTACTTTCTCCCGTGTATGGATGTGTATGCAGTAATACAGCAAGTGCGTGCGGAGCAAACAGCAAATGCAAGAATGTTACCAAGAGGAGCCATGCGCATGCAACAAGTGAAGACTTGCCGACTTACTCACATGCCACCATCAAAACCACCTCCCTGACCACCGATGTTATCGCCCATGTCGCCCATCAAGCCGCCGAAGAAGTTGTTGTCGCCGTAGAAATTACCGTACTCTCCGACACCTAGAGTCATTCCCATGGCCTGCTCCAAACCGTCGCCCATCGAGTAGCCGAAATCCATACCGACGAGATTGGGGTCAATCAAGCCTCCATAGCCTGGGGCTGGAGAAGGCTGTGTCATACTGCCGTAGCCACTGAATTGCATCTGCTGCCACTCGTTCGATCCAGCGAAGTTGCTGATACTGCCAGAGCGTGATTGACCTCCAGAATTGCCAGTTGCGACTTCACTTAGAAGCTGAAGAGGTGTGTTGGAAGGACTGTAGCTGGATTGTGGTCGCTGTCCGTTTGCAATGTGACTCGATGTGTTTTGTGCCTCCGCAGACGAGTCAGTAGCAGGGACATTGGAAGAACCCGCATCATTCGAGTTGCCTCCCTTGTCGTCGCGTTGACGGTGGAACCATGTCTTCAACATGAGAAGAACCATGAGAAATTTAGCCGAAGGCCGAGACTTCTCATCTTTAGCAGACTTTCTGAAGAGGTCGACCAGCCCATCCAAGTACTGCTCAACCTTCATATTGTCCTTATCGATGACTTTACCAAAGTGACTGCCAGGAGTGGCTGCGGCAAAGTACATCTTAATAAGTACAACGACGGCATATGCGACCCGAACAAAGCTTGCAACGGGCAGGCAACGGATAACATCGACATCGAATTGGAGAAAGTTGCCAAAGATACCGTCAATAGACTTCAAGCACATGGAAAGTGCTGCGATGTGAAATCCAGTCAGCGTCATCTGTTCGCCGTTCGCAGGAGCATCTCGGATGAGGGCATCTGTGAACGGTGGCTTGAATTCTTCAACATTATGGTCAACATGCATTGCAACTTCGTGCATGTAGAGATTAACGACATGTTCAGTCATTTGTAAACCAGCTAGTCATGAGTTAGATATGTGAATGTATCAATATGCCGTGGATGGACTTACGAGAATCGGCCTCTGGGGGAATTTGGCTGACCCACTTCTCCAACTCAATTTCGAAACCCTTCAAAGCGTATTGAACCTTTGGGTCAGAAATACTTACGGTTGCGGCGGGGTCATCCATGGAGAACTGGGTACCGATATCTTCTGCGATATGTTGGCTACGGATCCACTGACAGAAAGACTTGTCAGAAGGGAGGGCGTCTGGCGAAGTCTCTAGAACTTCAATACACTCAGCCATGAAGGGCGTCCAGCGGATCAAGTTAGGTCGACGGAGGCCCATGGACGCATTACAGCAGAGGAAGTAGCAAGCAAGCCATGTGCGTCTGGATTCGAGGCTCTCAGCATCTGGGAACGGAGTACGGCGCCATGGGTTATCTCTGAACAAGCCAGCGGCCTTGGTCTTCTGCAATTTGCTCTTCTTATTCATGCCAATGTCTATAGCCATGACCGATGCCACGTGGATCAATTGATAGAACTTCAGTTCTTCAAAGTGCTCTGGAGGCCAGTACCAGAGACAAGATATGATCAAGGCTTGGATCAACTCGATGGTCTTATCCCCGTTGCAGATGATTCGCTCTGCGTAGGTACTCATGACCTCCTTTGTCAGTGTTCGCTGTAGGTCTGGATACAGAGAGCCCGCACCAGCAGCTAGGATAGCCAAGAAGAGGATGGGCTTGGTCTTTCGGATTTCGGCTGCAGTTGTTCCAGCAGGAAAAACAACGGCAGGTATGTGTGGTGCCATGTTCTTGACATAATGGTTGAATATCTCGGCCGCTGTGTCCGCAGTTGCAAGACCTCGGTCGATGATATCCGCATACTCGTGAGTTGGAGGCTTTGAAGTTTCAGGATTCGCAGTATAGAAGAGGCCAACGACTTCTTGAGCTTGTTTTTGCATGCCACTAGGAGCTGACATTGGGGACTCAGAAGCTGCTGAGTGACTGTCGGGCTTTCTCTTCTGGCCAGCAACAACCATTGGTGGTGCGGATGACTTCTTGTCGAGCTCGGGTGCTGCTGGATATTGCCATTCATCAGCGCGAACCTCTGGACGACTTGGATTGTAAGGTGTTCCATATCCTCCATTAGTGACCTGTTGGTATGGATTGTGCGGAGCCTGGCTCTGCATTCCATTGTCAACTCCCTGGGCAGCAATAGCAGTAGCAACCGCAGAACCAGCTCCTTGAGCTTGTAGAGTAGCTGTCAAAGCATTGATCTTCTTCTCCAACTCTGCAACACGACTATCCGTCTTCTTCTGACGCTTCCGACTAGGGGCAGTAACAACACAACTGCGGTTCGCCTTCGCACATCTCTTGCATGGTCCATCAGGGTTATTGATGTCGGGTTCGCAGCGGACTTTCAGACCTCGGCAAGCTTCGCATGCTCGCGATCTCTTTGGATCGTTCGCATCATTTCCACCATCTTGGGAGCCATCGCCGCCAGTGGGAGGAGTATGGAAGATGTTTGGAGATTGGCCGAGGGAATAGGAAGTTCCAGGGGAGCGTGAAGGGTTTGGTGCAAGGGGTGTTTGCAACGTCGAGCTTGCTTGTTGCTGCTGCTGCTGTTTTTCGCCATATTTTTCGCCATAAAGATTCGCAACTGCATCTCGCAGTCGCTGCAACGAAGTATTAGTATGTGTTCAATTGTCGAGCAGAGTAAACTTAACTGGATCAAGCGCGATGTTATTGTCCATGTTCGCGGTTCGGTGTGCGGCCGATTTCTATGATGTCGATGTCGGCGCGGAGGTTATCTTTTTCAAGTTGACCGAGAGGTGATGGCGGCGTGGCTGGCAGGGTGTTTGGTGGGCTGGCGGGCATCAGAATGTGTCTGTGCGGCGTGCTAACCACTTCTATTGGTGCGTAGCTCTACCATTTCTCTTTCACTACCAATTACAATGATTGGTTAACACATTACTAGAATGTTTGAGACTCGCACCTTGTAGAGAATGAATTCTTTACATGCCTTTTTACAGTTGTGGAGGGAAGCGGAGTTCTGTTTCGTGGCTTTGAAAGCCCGTACTGGGGGCCAAGAATATCAAATCCCGAACTAATAAGAAATCTAGCAGCTTTGGAGGAGTCTATTACAACAAATCTATTCAGAATCTATTCAGCAATCTCCGCATGAGCAAGTGTGGATGGAAAGAATGCTCCTGTTTACTGGACACTTCTGACTCCATTGGCACAACTCCAATGGCGCTCGGCTTTCATCTCCTGTGACACTTTGACCGAGGGAAGTAGCTAATAATGCTAAATCAATGAATTATTGTTTGAATATAGCTAGCTAGGTAACTTGTGTCCCACTGTAGGCAGGTAGGTATACTTTCATATTGATCAGGATTTGAGAGTAGGTACTTGATACTGAGAGTCCGCCCCAACTAGCTACAATTTGTTGATTATTTTAAAAACAAACACTGCAAAGACTACCGTACTTATGTAGAAACTATAAGTGACCATCTAGATGTGCTCAAATATTTTTAAGGAAATTTTGATCAATCGTTACCGTGGCAGCTCGTGTTGCTTGATGCAAGGGACAGTTTGGGTACCTGGTGGCCGAATATCAGAACTTGTCCAGTTCAAGGCAATTTAGAAAGACTGTAATTCCGGTCATATCCGATATTTACCTAGATGTATCCAAGCCTATCAAACTGTCAGACATCTACTCTATCATCAATTCTTGCATAGTACTTGGCAAACCTCAATACTCGTAAAGAATGCACCTGCCCTATTCCTTATCGCGTGCCAAGCGAGACCCCTGCGGGCCTTGAATCCTCGATAAGACGGGAGGGCTGGGGCTACTAACGGGAAGTCAAAATACCTGAGCCTCGTCTCATCGATCGCGTGCTGCATTATTGTTTCTCAGTCCAGTTATCCACCACAAATGTCTACAGTACTACTGGTCTCGGCCTTATTCCTCGCCATCTAGCTCTGCGACTGCGAAGGAGTCAGAGACTGCCGTTCCCGCCACTTTCGCTGACAAAACAATCATCTGCGGTGGTATTTTGCCCCTCCTCATACATCGAAGGAGGGATGCTGCAGAACTGAGTCCATGACTGTGCGAATCTGCATAGGTAAGTTTCTCTCCAAGGATATTGATCCGTAGAGTATTTCTGACATCCTCCAGCATGTGCCATACCTTAACAGCTCCTTGAGCTTACACCCGCCCTTCTGCCCTCCACCTCTGACGCAGACGAGGAGATTTATTCGAGGCATCTCTAAAACGAAATATACGTCCTTCCTAGCCAACCCCGAATTCGAAACATAATAATCTGGTAGCATATATCTTTCATATTAGTTGAGGGTCGTGGTTTCCTCCGCATCGAGGCGAATATCAACAATAAGTCCTGTCCAACTGAAAGAGATTCACACCCTGCGTCCTGTTCTTCTGAGAGTTGATCTCGGGCCATTCTCGATTTTTGTCTTCGAGAAAAGACTACTGCTGCGTGTATTGGAATTCAAGAGCCAGTACAAGTTCAATATGGATTCTCGAGGTTTGCCTGGGCGTGCTTCAACCCCGAGTAGTGCCTTAGATGAACGCCCACTTCCGCCTCTCCCAATTTCAGATGAGGATGATATGGTTGGAGAAGGGACGTCGAGAGCCGAGGAGTTGACGAGAGAGAGCCCTTGTGTTAGGAAACCGAATCTCAGCTCGCGAGGCACTCATCAAGCCTCAAGAGATTTTGCTGGTTCGTCAACGAGCTTAGCTAGTGATCTAGAAGGCTTATCAGTTCGGCCTGTCAGAACGCCTTCAAACGCATCCAGTTCTAGGGTCAATGATCAAGCTGTGAATACAGAGGTCTTAGATGTTGCGGCTGATGTACAGAGAAACCCACCAGCGAATCTTGTTGCTACAGAAGGCGGGTCTTTTGCGGCAGCAGCTGTTGATGCTAGAATAACGGTCCCTGTGTCTAGACTTACTCAAAGTCCTCGTGTTCGCAATGCAGATCTCGCACCTAGGCCCCCTCGAAATGTCCTCCGGAGTGAGAACTCGTCGGGATCAGATTCGGCGGGCGACTCGGGTCTTCCAGGCTCCATTGCTAGCCGAACCAGAAGCAGACAGCAGACTCTCGATGGGGCTCAAAATATGGATCAGACTCAGTTCATTGTTCCCAAATGGCAGCCAGATGCTACGGTCACATTGTGTCCTATTTGCAGAACACAATTCAGTAAGCGTTTCTGTGCTCGCTGTCCATATTACTCGCAGTGACTGACTATTTATACAGGCTTTTTTATAAGAAAGCATCATTGCAGGTACGGCATTCACTTCTTCGCTTATGCGACATTCCTTGTTCTAGTGAATATTCAATGCTGAACTTTATAGAAAATGTGGTCGCGTAGTTTGTGGGAGCTGTTCGCCTCACAGAATCACAATACCCTACCAATACATTGTCCAGCCACCAGCAGCAGAAGAGACATCGTCTACGCCTCGAACTCGACCCAGGCTTGATTCCGGACGTACTGGGAGCTCACCAATGGTCAATAATCTCGGTGGAGGAGAGCGAGTACGGCTCTGCAATCCATGCGTGCCCGATCCGAATATCGCGCCTCCTCAAGTACCAGAATCGAGGAATAGCCAGCCTCGTTCCGCTCAGCAAGGGCATAGCCGTTCTGTGAGTAGTACGGCAGTTTCAACCCAATCTAGGAGCTCGACCTATAATCCGTCCAATTCCTCGTCGTATTACGCGCAGAGAAGGCCACGAGAACCGAGCAATTTGAATTCGTACAACACGAGTACATCTTCATACACGGAGAGAAATAGTCGCTTAAGGCCTGAAGATTTACAAAATCGGTCTCGGAGCAGCACAGTAAGTAATTTCTGATATTGGATTGTTTCAGTTACTAACTTTCGTAGGTGGGTACTAATCGAGATAATTCTAACATGGTAAATATTCCTCGAGACATAATTACACTGCTCCTATGGAAAATCATGCTAACTTAAATAAAGGGCAACTCAGCTTCTATTGGTCAATGGACAGGGACACCAGGCCGCTCTGAGCAACCTCAAATATCCTCATCACGGTCATCTCCCGCACCCCGTCCTGTTATCAAAGAAGAAGACGAATGCTGGATATGTCACAAGGAACTCCCATCACGCAATCTCCCTGACTGGGAAAACATCCGAGCCGAACACGTCAACAATTGCCTTTCCCTCGCCATGCAAGGCCCTTCGACATCAACATCTCCCTCCCCTTCTCCAGCTCCGATCACGATCCCATCATCCCAGTCACCACGAACTGCCCAAACCATCCAAGCCGAGAGTTCTCGAAATCTTAGAATCACGCCTACCATCGCACCTCCCATAGCCAACACGCCGGAAGCCCGCATGGCGGCTCGAGAACGCGCCCATGCCGCCGTGGTCCTCGCATCAAGCAGCACGAGTCCCATCCGACGATCCGGCGTGTTCCCCTACAAAGCCACGGAGAAAGACTGCATCGATGACGCCGAATGCACGATATGTCTTGAGGAATTTGAGGTCGGGGAGGATATGGGTCGGTTGGAGTGTTTCTGCCGTTTCCATCTCAAGTGCATCCGCGAGTGGTTCGTTAATCGACCGGGTCAATGTCCTGTTCATCAGCACGGTGCTGGCTATTAATCAATCTTCTCATTTCTCATGTTTCTCTCCATTTGGGGCTTGTTGCGGCAGTCTGTCTCTTCTCTCTCTCTCTCTCATTGCATATCGGAGTTCGGTTGGGATGATTTTGAGCTTGGGGTTTCATGGGTTGGCTTGGCAGTTTTTTCGTGAGGAGGTTTGTTTCTGTTGCTTTATCTCTCTGCGGGAGTTGTACCTCTTCGCCTTCTCTTGGCTGGTTTTTGTGTTTTCCCCATTTGCATATGACATTCATTTCGCCTCGATACCACCGTCCGTCTCTTTCAAATCACCACCAACCTATATAGACTACTACAAACAGCAAGCAATTGAAGAAAAAACTCCCCACCCTACCTATGATACCCCTATACGTGAATAATAAGAAGAAACCACAACCTGCTCTGTCATTTAATGTTAGATCTCATAACCCTCTATCATATCGCAGTGTTCTAGATTGAGTTCAGTTCCATCTGGGAGGCAGAGCAGACAACTGGTATGGACCCCGCAGTGCAAGTTCGAAGTGTAGCAATGAGGGAAGGCAAGTCTAACCGAGTCCAAGCCCTGCATAACACCACATGCACATGCACAACTGTTTACTAAGACCCCGCCATACATATTGTACTTGGGGGATGGTATGGTATCCAGCACCGGAACGTCTTCAAGCCGAGGGGAGTCGATGTGCAACAAAAACTTCTTTTTGTTATGGGTGGTTTTGTTTGGTTGGTTGATCTGTTGGCTTGGTGAGAGTGAGAGTGAGCTTAGTGAGGGGGAGACGGCGGAGGGGGAGGTATCTGACAGGTTGATTAGTCCGAGGCGATTTTGACATTTTGCTGACGCGAGTAAGTGAGTGATGATGTACTTTCACTGCTTGTGGTCTTTAAATTGAGGAGACCGAACGAAATAGAATCTATTGTCACTTTGGCCCTGCTTGGGCGGGTGGGTGTGTTGGGGATTGAAGTCTGATTTGGTAGTTCATGATAGATGTGAGTAGCACAGCCATGTATGTACTGTATGGGCTGCACGCTGTAAGCTTTGAACGGGGTTTTAATATTGATATTCTTTTTCAAAAAAATAATAATACGGTGGTTCATGTTAGTTGGAGGCACGAGTCAGGTTGGCCTGTTTCTTCTTCCCTCGTCTTGATTGATGGGTGTGCTCTTCAAATGATGGGCCAGGCTGTTAGACAGCAGCTCGATTAGACACTTTCCTGTATTCTCCCTGCCCATTCCCGAGCTCTATCTTTTCTACTGACTAATACTTTGTTCTTTTTTATTGGGAATCTTCTTATTTATACATGCTATGGTATGGAGTATGGAAATATGAGTTTCCCTGTATGGTCAAATCCGAGGTCAGATTCCGCAAAACCGAATTTTGAGGTGAACAAGAATACTCTGATCAGAGGTTGTAAATTGCAGGTCTTTTCTTGATATTTTTCGAATAGTTTCCGTGGTATCTGGGACGGTGGAAAGGTTTGGAACGAACGAGGAAAATGTAAAGCGATATCTGGACGGATACTGCTGAGAAGAGTATATTTTGTGGGGTGAAGTAAAAGTGTGACAGCTGTTGAATTTACGAGGTAGCTTCTCGTAGAAGAGAATTTAGAGATACAGAAGGATAGAGAAAAAGGACAAAGTCACTACGCTCTCATATATATACCTTCTTCAATGATTGATGTAACAAATGCAAGACGGGGGTTGAAATGGAAAAGGAGGCACGAGATATTGCATGTATAGGTACCTTCCAGCATCAAAGATCAAGTAAGAATAGCATGCTCTGAAACTTCAACCATTCACTGAATCAAAAGGAATTTCCTGCACAATAGAGCGTTTGAAGAAGCTGGCATAAGGACCAAATAAAACCGAAAATAGAGGCCAAACACGTGACCGAATTGTGTGGAAATTCCAAGACGAAAATTGATCGCTGTGTGCATAGCAAAAGCCACATCGGGGTACTTGTTAGATGCATTTATCCCTCCCGGAAGCTCTGGCCGATTCACCAACCAAGCCGACATATTGCTTACGGACTCTCTGCATCCCTGTGGCTGTCACCACTGGGCACCGATGTCCAGAATTTACCTTTTTAGCTACCTAGGTAGAATTTGTGAGTAAAGATACCCCCACGTGCACAAACTCTAGGATGCCGCTGGGCTTACGAAGGGAGCTGCATAAATTCCACCACAAGGGCAAAAAGTCGATAGAGTTGTGTTTGTGGCGGTTTGGCGTATCGAAATCGAATATTTGACTTGACGCCCCCCGAAGAGAAATTGATCTCCCGAAAACGTGTGTAGGATTAAAATGTTTGTGTCCGAGTGCTTGGACGGATAGGGAAATATCATCTTTGAGGCGGTTTGATCTCCTGCTGTGTGGCTTGCTGATGGTCAATCCGGAAGGCCAGAAGAGGATGGAGCTTGGAGCACAAAAACAATAATAAGCCTTTCCTATGCGGCTGAAGGAGGGAAGAGCTTGAGCCTTTTTGATGTCGTAGCGTAGCGCTGGCTGGAGTGCTCGTTGCGAAAAGTTTGTTTGCTGGACTTGGACTTGCTAGTCGTTTGTTTGTTTTGGTTTTTGTTCGAGTACTTCTGGATTCGTTCCGTTTCTAGACATCTGTCTCGGGTTACTCGAGCTATGAAATTTTAGAGTTGGGCCGCAGCAGCTGCTGCTGCATCCCTTCCTTGCCCGTCAAAAGCC
>JAFJYG010000660.1:0-30790 GCA_017366145.1 Cadophora sp. M221
CCTCTATCCCTTCCTATTTGATACCATTTTCAACCCCCCTTCCTCCCTGGGCCGGTAATTGCAAGCACTGGACCTAAAAGAAAAGTCTTCGAATGGGATGGATGCCTGCTTCTCTAGAGAATGGGGGAGAGAGAGATATATATATATATATATATATCTACATGACTGGATCAAGAACGGGATAGATATAAGGAAGGTTTAACCACTATCTAACACATCAAGCTAACGTAGCAGAGTAACATAAGGTAGGGTTTGAAAAAAAGAGAAAAATTGGGTTTTGTGATATTATTGCGCTTCGCAGGTGCTAAGCAACGTATGCTTCTGAACCTCGTGGTTATAATACAGTACAGTTATGTATGTAAGCTGTTAGTTTGAATCTATATTGTATACCTTGCCTTACTACCTGACTCTGGGTGACTTTTTCCTTCCTGTATATTGGAGGTTGACTCCCAAAAATGATAATCGGCTACTTTCTGTAGCGGTAGCTGGATGCTTGCCCTAGCATATTCCGAAAGCCATGAGGGCTTGTGGGATATGGGTAGCAGAACTAGGGGATGGAGGGTTGTGCATAGGGTTCGAAGAAGCCCTACGCCTTTTCAACCATCTGCCCTTGACTCCCTGCGCCAATACGGTGTGAATCTTCCCGTATCCCTTCCAGGTGCATTTCCTCTATATTGACCTCTCGAAGGTCCCCTATAGCTTCGACCTCTCCAAGATCTTCTGTCGGCCCTTTCACTCTCACTCGCACCCACACCCTCCCCTATCTTCCTCTCCCCAACCTCAGCATACTGTACATGCCTATCCCAAGCCTCCAGCTCCGTATAAGGACTCCTCAACCAAGCCCTCAACTCATGCAAGAACAACCTCGTATTCCCCCTCCCCAGAAACTCCTGTAGCATCTCCTCAGCCTGTCCTCCACTGCCCTGGATATCCACCGTCTTCAATATTGCCACAATATACTCCAGTAGAAACTCAGCATTATTCGCTCTCCTATCACCCCTCACACTCCCAGTTGCAGGGGCAGCTGTAGCATCCGGGTTCAGGAATGTAAAGACCTGCAATTCCCTCCTTATCCATTTCCGCGCGCGAGATATTAACTCCGCATCTGTTGTGAAGATGGCTGGTGTGAGATCTCGAAAGCGAGATACTCGATTCGTTCCTACGTGTAGGGAAAAGAGTTGGTGTTGATAGATGTGTCTACGTCGAAGGAGGGCTTCGTCTGCTGTTTGGGTTGGTGGGCGATTGTATTCCCTTCGTTCGCGATATGACCTCCTTCCTCTATTATCAAAACGGCCCCTTCCTGTCGAGGCGTTATAAGTCGCGTTTGAGTTCGAAGTCGAGGGTGGCGTTTTTGTTGTCGAAGTAACTTCATACGTCTTGAACGTCTCCTGATCCGTAACCTCGTATCGCACAGTCTTGACATCTGCTTTACATAGCGGACATGAAGACTGCTCCTGTAACCAACTAATTAAGCACAGGAAATCAAACGAAGCATGTTGGCATGGCTGCGCAATTGCCTGTTCGGATACCCGCTCAAGGCAGATCACGCAGCATGTCTCTTCCTCGGTGCTGGCATCTTCCCGCGCGGATATCTCTGCTAACGTCGTTTGGAGGACTTGAGACCGGGTATCGACATCTTCTTGGTCCATGTGAAGATTGTTGGGTGGTTCGTGCTGTTGGACTGGGTTGGGTTTACGGGAAAGGTTGATGGCGAGGCTGTGGATGATGATGTTTTGAGGTGGCGGGCGGGCGCTAGGCGATAAGCCCAGCCTAGCCTTGCCTCGTCTCGCGATAGTGGACGCGACGCGACTTTTCAATGCCCTGGCTTCAAGTTTGCGAGCAATTGTACCTAGGTAGTTCTAGCATTCTAATTTATCAGAAAACTCGATTTGCTTACCCAAACCAACGAAGACCATTGTTTGACCAACCGGATCAGACCACAACTACCCTTCCTCTCTTCACTTATATCTCGGCCCTGGATGCGATCTCGAAGAAGTTGATACAACCCCTCGTACACAGGAGATTGGAGCTTCTCTAGTAGGAAATGGAGGGCTCCAAGAGAGAAGAGCTGACGCAGACCTCAAATAATCTACGAGGAGAGCTGAAGATCTGGGAAAAGGCATTCTCTGCTGCGAACGAAGGCAAAAAAGCCTCTCGTGAAGACATCAAGAAGAATGTTGAGATTGGTACGTCCTTAACCCCTCTACTATTCTAAATTATGTCTAACTCTCCCTTCTAGCTGCAAAATACAAAGAATACAACAAGATCCGCGACATTCTCTCCGGCAAGATACCATTACACGCACCAGCAGCACCACGGCAGTCCCCTCGAAAACGAAAACATGCAGACCAACCAAGCCACGAGATTTCGAAACGACAACATATCTCCAGGACACCATCGAAGGGCATTCTGCAACCTTGGGAAGTGGATCCATATGACTCCCCGTCAGTAATTCGGAACTTGTTCACGCCTTCGAAGAAAGCACTTGGGCCTACACCACAGAAAGATGGGATGGTTTTGGGATTATTTGATTTACTGCACGAGGATGCTACGGCCGCTACACCATCAAGAAGGGTTGCTCAGCCTACGGGACTGAAAGCTATTCATGCCACTCCTCGAAAATCAGGGATGGAAATTGGGCTGAAGGGCAGCAAAACACCTGGATCTGGAAGACGGTTACTGGATGCTTTTGCTACCCCAGCTAAGAATCGACATATCAATGGACAGGCAGGCACACCATCCTCGGTCTCAAAGTTACATTTCAATACTCCATCATTCTTAAGGCGAGACAATCACAGGATCCAATTGCCCGCCGTGAATGAGGAAGAGGGCCCAGAACTATCTCCCCAGATGGTTAGAGTACCAAGGAAACCTCTTGTCCGAGGCCTAAGCAGTATGCTCGCTGGACTCCGGAAAATGGAAGACGAAGCCGCAGATGACGACTTGGACGCCCTCCGAGAAATGGAAATGGAGATGGAAGGCCACAGCACCGCAGCACCCCCCAAGCCCAAGCCGAAACCAAACCCCATCCCAGTAGCAACCAAAGAGAACATCCTTGTAGCGGACAGCCAAACAAACCTTGTGGGCGGTTTCGATGATGAGGCACAGTTCGATAGCGAGGTCGAAGGTCAAGTAGGACGAGATGGTCAACCTCTGAAAGTCTACAAGAAGAAAGGCCAGAAACGAACGACACGCCGGGTAAAGATGAAACCTAGCCGTTCCAAACCCTCACAGCCACAACCCACAGTCCCAGCCGAAGAAGACAGCGACGACGAGCTCGCTGGGTCCGGTGAAATCGTACCTGAGACACAAGTTGAAGGAGACGGAGACGCTGATGCTGGTATAGACGAAATAGCGCAGTTCGAAGAGGGCAGGAACTTTGACTCAGATTCTCAGAGTGAATATACAGCTTCAGAGGGCGGAACGAGATACAGGAGGCCGGATCAGAGTAAGAAGCGGAAGGGCATGACGAAGGATGGGAAGATCAGGACGGTGGCGAGGAAGGTTAATGCTATGGCGCATCAGAACTTCAAGAGGCTGAAGTTGAGGAATTCGGGGGCGAAGGGGGGACCGGCTCATAACAGTCGGTTTAGGAGGAAGAAGTAAGAAGGTTTTGTTGTGATGAGCTTAGGCGAGCTGTTGAATGGTTCAGTTGTCCTTAGCTAGATGGGATAGGCTGTGAGAGTAAAGACGTTACGGTTTATAATGATCACGGTATCAAGATTACAAAATGCACAAGATTGTCTTTTTTGAATGTTTAGTTGGTTTGTTTTTGGATGATGCTCATAATGATTCATTCTTGCCTGCCTCCATTCCCTTCCTCCTTTCCTAGTTCATGAGCCCATACATACAGGTCGATATCCGCCCTCGACCACACTTTCGTAATTAACATCCCATTCATCCCATCCATGCATGCATCCATCCCTAATCATCATCCAACCCTTCAGAAAAAACAAGGAACACAAGCTCCCCAAAAAGATAACAAAAAACCATTCCATGTCTGGTCAACTCCGGTCCCAAATGCGTGTCTGTCTGTCTGATCCATTTATACACAAATCGAAAATAAGTTCTCACCAGACCACCATATGTCAGTAAGTCGGTTGGTTGGCCCCCCTCGATCGTAACTTTTTTGTCCAAATTGATGAATTTATGAATTTCCCAAATACCCAACCACCTATTTCTTCGAGTGGCGGTCTTTCGTTTCATTCAAATCATCATGCTCGCTGAAAGGTATCATCAAATTTGCTGCTGCAAAAAGGCTCTCTTCTGTCTCCTCATCCGTCCGTTCGTCGTCGTCTCCAGCCCGAGATGATAACGAGTAAATAGGTAATTTCAGTCCTCTCAACTGAACGCCTCGCTCAACACCCTAATGCTCAAAATCATGACCAGCAAGCCAATCGTCACAATAATGAGTAGCGCGAAGCCGAACCATCCAAGTACCATAGCGGTGGTTCCGACACCGCTCTTGACGCTCCCGTTTCCGAAATCCTGCGCGATGATCGACGCTGCCACAGAAGCGGTATGTTGCCACAATACAGACACGAGCACGAATATCGACGCGATGAAGATTATTGCTAGGGCGATCTGGGAGACGGGTCGGGAGGGGAAGGGCTTGACTTCTCGTTCGCTTCCGTGCGCGTCTTCTTCTTCGTGCCAGCCTGGGAAGGTCGCAAGGAGGAGGAGGCAGATGAATGCGAAGATGATGGCGATGATACTGTTACAGAATACGTTAGCTAATGCAAAGAGATGGGGGGTAATGGTAGAGGAGAAGGTTGCTGAGGAACGTACATCAAGTATGGGAATACAATCATATCCTTGAACTGACTAGCGAGCCAAATCAGATTCAAGGGATCTTGCGTGAGGGATATCTGGTCTGCGAGCGCGGTGGCATTGTTACTGCACAGCCAGGATCCTCCGTCAGGGTTGATGCAGATACCGAAGTATCCGACTCGAGCTGCTAGGACGGCATCGCCGGCTACGACTGCGATAGCATTGTGGACGTTGAAGTCGACTTGTGCTGTTGAGGGCCTGGGCGCGTAGTCTTCATAGTAGAGGGAGATGAGGAAGATATCGGGTATGAGAGGTGATGACGAGGAACATCCTGCTAGTAAGAGTGCTGGAATGTGTTAGCCTTATCCTGACCATCCTCCCAAGCCAACCCCGGACAGGATGTCGAGACTTACAGAGTAATATGATGGCATTTGCAATCAGTATCATAAGCACATGATGGTATCCGAGGAATGGTATCAGCCCTATCGAATTGTTAGCTGCCGTTTGAAGGTCGCATTAGATGCATTCTCCCGAGACATACTCATCCACCCTACTTGAAATCGCTGTGCCATTGTGACGTCCTCCTATGTGAGACACCACTTTGTATGTTGAGATCTGCCACTCCCGTCCTCCCTGTTCCGGGGCGACTTAGGAGTCGCAGCTGAGGAATGCTCAGCAACACTGGAGATTTGTTCGGTGGTTGTTTGAAGGTTGAATCGAGGAATGTATCGGTGTGCAGGTATCGGTCGAGGAATGTAGATCTAGATTCGAGGTCGGTAGGAGGTATGCGGAGATGTAGATGAATGTAGGTATGTGGTTGAAGTATGCACTGCTTTCTTTCGTCGTGGGCACGATGGTCAGAAAATCTATGTCAACAAAGCAGTATACAGAGTATGCAGGAGAGAGAGGGAGAGAGGAAGCGTAGCAGAGAATTGGTTTCTTCACAAAAGGGTTTTTTGGACAGCCTTCAGCTAGTGGGTATGAGTAGGTATCGGGGGGTGGTGGTGTGGAGGAATTGCGGGAGGTTGGGAATGAAGTTACGTTGTTCTTCCTGCCACACAATTTCCCCGTCGTCAGTCAATATTGAGTGGCTAGGCGAGCAACTAGCTAACTGGCATGGCAACCACGACCAGCGGTAAAACTAGCGCGGCCCGCTTTTAGCCACTCCCGCAATGTGACACCCAAACGTGAATCTCATCCCAACTGGACTTTCCGTCATCTGGACCCTTGGATTTGCTACAATACAGGCGCAGCAGCAATATCCCGAGAATACTGATTTATCTTTATTTCTAAGTGGAATTGTTGATGTTCATCGCATCATTTCCATTGCGAACTCCCTCAGTTGGCTTGTTGTGGCAGTGGTCGGTGCTGGCTTATGTCTCCGTGGCAACAAAGCATTGACGAAAATTGGAGTTCAAGAACCTGAAAACAAGGCAATTCGACTTTTTGGGTGGTGTTCTGCGCTATCTTTTGGGTAGCAAGGTACCCAGGTAGGATTTGTTGTTCATGATCCTAGATCTGTAGTCCTCCTGCCAACAGAGTCATCGTCATAACCTCGCCACCTTTCCCATTGTTTTCTTTGGAATCTGACATTTGAGTTCAGCGTCTTCACCTTCCGAAAATTCCGAGAAACTTTAGTATCTTAAGTACATGTATTTGTAGCCAATATGAATTGGCTGATTTCCTTGTCTGATCGTTCTCACTTTCATTTGATGTTCATACCAAGTCAGAACAGGTGCGACACCGTGCCCAAGCTGACTTCATCTATTCCGCTTAGTGGAGGAGGGTCTTCTCGTCGCTCACAACCCTGCCTACCTTGGTCCGCAGCCGCCGTCTGCAACTAGAATTTGGAGCAGATCAGGAAAATGGCTTTCGACTCGACCTAATCTGGGTTGTCACAAATCCCAAGCTCAAGGTCCACCCGTATATGGTCTAACAAATCTAGTGACTTACGACATCATTCCCGAATCAAACCTCTTCTGAGCAATCCTAACAAATATGATCGACCTAGCCATGATTTTCACAGCAGTGATGGTCATTGCAAAGCTGGTACTCCGAATCCAAAGCCTGCACCTTGAAATGGTCCAGCGCGCCCTTCGCATGCATCCGGATTGGATGATTGAAGTCCTCGTCCAGACTGGTGGTTCTCTGCTGGTTGTGTTCGTGGCAAGACTGGAGGTGCACATGTGTGGTTTGAAGGTCGGTTTCTTCTCTTGTCGACAGCATCGGACTTGCTCTCCCCTTCGCTTTCGAGTTGCGCTTCCCCATAAAGTTTGGACACATGGCTGCAACTTCCCGAGAATTGGACGGGCATACGGACGCAATTTCCATGCAGTGCAAAAACCATAACTCAGGACCCGTCTCAGACTCTACATGCACGGCGGACACGGCATGGACTTCATGGACGGCTCCGTAACCTCTTTGTCCACAGGTGGGACTCACGCCTACTACCATACAATGGTTGCTTAAGGAGTGGAAGGCACTGAATGACTGGCGCATTCAAATGGGTGAAAGTGCAGAAAAGTAGTCAATACATTGTTGTGGTAAATTCTGAACATGCAGACATGTTAGCTTACCTACGGAAGACTTTTCTTGATTTTTGGAGTAGCTTATTGCATTATTTTCTTGTCAACACATACGAGAAGTATTCCCAAAATTATACTTCGCGACTGCTGCGAATGAGCCAAAGCGGCCTCCATCGTGGTGAAGAGAAGACTAGTACTCAAGTTGGTAGCCTCGCTATCTTTCCTCACCGTCCATGAATGTCACCATATTTAAAGTCTAAAGTCTATAAATCATTTGAGAACTTTGACATCAAGGAATCCCCTAAGTTTGAACAAGCCTTGGTTTGATCTTTAGAGTGAATTGCATACCTTGGTACCTAGGTAATAACCCGCTACACCGGACATGGAGTTTGGCCGCATCGCTGTGTTCGTTCATATTCCATTCTTCGATGCCAGCCTAAGACCTTCGATGCGCTACCCAAGTCACATACCGGAAAGAGATAGAGAGAATTATTCTTTTAGTTAATTGCCGTTCCTCTGGAAAATCGTCTCATTACAGTCCCCGGACCATCCTTGGGCCGTTCAATTTACCACCCCCACCCCCGCTCCTTTAAGGTAAGAGGAGTAATTCAAACCGTTTAGGTATTCTCTAGTTCGCGGCCAAATAAATTGTGCTGCATTTCCTGATATAGAAGGAACCTCGCTCGCCCCACATTCTGCATCTCACACGTCTAGAACACTGTAGATAAAACACCGAAGTGAAGAATACTGCGTCTTCGAACTATCACTCGGCTGTGGTATCTTCACTCACCTTGTATGATGTCCCTTCCGGGTGTCCCCACTTGAAAATACGGTCTTTTCGCTGCTGGCCTCACAGATTTGAGATTCGATCTTTATTCAGAGGGCACAGAATTCTCGTCCTCGTTCAGAGCGCAGAGCATGATTTTTGAAAGCCTTGGGCTATCTGTGCCTCGAATTTTGGCTGGTCTTCATACACTCACACACAACCACCAATACTACACCAACCCAGCAAGCACTTGCTTTGAAAGTCAAAACTTGATTTGAATGCATTATTACGTTTATAGAGGCCTTCAAATTATTAATAGAATAAATATTATACTTAATTTTACTAAGGCGGTGTAAATGTTTATTCAATATGACGTCAATAATCAAGTCATCGACACGAAGTATGGCCGCGGCCTTTGGATGGAGCCAGTCGAGGCTCCGCTAAATATCATAAGCGAGAGCGAAAGTTGAGTTATCAAAAGAAGTAATTTTGCAGTATTCCAATTGATTAAGTCAATTGCCTCTTTCAAGAGATAAATAGGGACCAGCACCAGGTCATGTACAAGGCCACACAGGTCCAGGTTTCATTATCTCATATCATCTCACAGCTCATTTTTGAACTAAGTCCCTAAGTGTATATATCCCTCTTTCCTTTCCTTTCCTTTCCTTTCCTTTCCTTTCCTTTCCTTTCCTTTCCTTTCCTTTCCTTTCCTTTACTCTTCTTCCTCTCTACGACAGACAGCAGTAAGGCTACCAGGAGCCCAGCAAGAGATTATCCATCTTGACACGCGAAGAGAGCTTAAACTAGTAGGCCACACACCACGTCTCAGCACCTCATCCGAAGCCAACTTGTCCTCCTTGTCCTCGACCGGCATTTCCGTCATCTCGTGTTCCGATTCGCGCCAGGTTGTATCTTTGGGTTGGGTATTTGGGATTTGTTGGGAGAACTCCAAGGCAGGCGCCGGTGCGGGGGAGTTGAGCGACGAGACAAGGTCCAGAAGGCGGCGTCGCCGCTGTACGACCTCGGGGGTGTCTTTCCATGGGATGTTTGTGGTTATTTGCTTGAGTGGCACTGTGGCGAACAAACCTGGCTCGATGGTTGGAAACGGAACTTTTGGAGGTGCGATGACTGGATCATCGTCAATGAATATCTGCCCATAAAAACGGTGCAGATTCTTCTCGTCGTACATCTCTGGGTCGATGCCCGCTATTTCAATGTTTAGATCCGGAACTTCTGAAGGTGTGACGACCGGATCAGCGCAAATAGATATGGTTGTATCAAAATCCTGCAGATTATTCTCAATGTACATCTCGGGACTGATATGTGCTGGATCTTGATACCACCCATAGTACATCCACCGACCCCAATCTGGTACGTTCAGCTGTTGCTCAGTTGTATGCAATGGGTCTGAAGAAGTGGCTTCGGGTAAAGGAAAGGTGTTTTGATTCCAGTCTTGGCAATGATACGAAGAAGTTGGATACGCGGATGGATTCAGCAGGACGCCGGCTCCGAGGTTGACGCTTGGGTCTTGATATTCTCCGTTCTGAGAGTCCGGCTCAGCTGCGACGAATTGGGCTTGTTGGCTGTTGAGTGAAGAGGAATCTTGACTAGCTGGAGGTTGCAGAGATTGCTGTTTGGAAGTGAGTTGACAAGCACTGCCGGTCTCATTCCCGCTTTCGCATTGTTGTTGATGGTTTGACATATCGTGATTGATTTGTTGAATTTTAGGTTAAAATGAAATGAAGTATATTGAACTGGCTGAGGAAGAAGAAAGAGTTGGCGGGCTATGTAGACGGCACACGAAAATAGGAGAAACATATTACTGGATGTTGGTGTCCCTGGGCCTATTCCCAATGAGATAACATCTAACGATAGGATAATACACGTAGCGCTGTCTCTTTGTGATCCATGTTGGTTCCCGCGACCTTCTTTGTCTTCTACTAGTTCGCGCGTTGTTCTGTATCGGAGAACATGCAGATGCTTGCCTTCCTTTCAAGTGTCATGTCAAGACAAATAACCTTTGTATCAGAACGATCTACCCAGGTTTTCGATTTTTTTTTTTTTTGGGGATGCGATAGGAAAAATCGAAGCGAGATGGGATTTTCTCTGGGGCGGAAAGATGCCTGGACGCAAAGTGCTTTTGAAAGATGTCGCTTAGCTTGTGGGGCAACAATGTTGTTGACTTTCCCCCTCAACATGAAAAACAGACCAAAACGGAAAAAAACCCTCAAAAAACACTATTCAACCAAAACACGTAGAATTTGTCTTTTTAATCTTGCATCATCAAACAAACCAACTGGAAAAGGCAAAGATTAAAAATAGGGCCCAGCCGATCCTCGCAAGAACCACCTTTCGCCGCCATCCGCTTGTGTGAGAGGTACTCATGAACCACGTAGAAGGCATGGAAGAGGAACCTAGCAGTTACATAACCTTACTCCTGACCGAGCGACAGACATTTCGTTATTTCGTTATATGATGGTTGTTTTGGAAGTTGGGGCGGGGGTTGGAAAGGGAGAGGTGAGCCGACGCGACGCGCTGCCGAGCCATGAACAGAATGCGGTGGAAGAAAGATGGGATAAAGAAATATCTTCCTGACGACCTGCATAATAGAAATGATATTTTTGTTCATTTGGGACGCGCTCAAGGCGTCAATACAGCTTCAATCAGCCACATGTGACTCTTTTCTGGTTTCCACGCCTTCATGAATTTGAATCTCTCATCCGCCTTTCTGAAGAGCTCTTTCCAATCCTCAATTTGCCTTTCACGTCCATTCACCGTTACGTATTGCAGTAGATCTATGGTTCTATCTGATCTTAGACACATTCAAAATATCGGCAAAGGATTTAACATACCTGATACTCATCTCCTCCATGCCACCAACACTCCCCGGTTCAGGCAAGACACCATCGTTGAGTAGCACCCTTGCTCCTGGCTTCATCGCCGGTACAAGGTTCTGTAATATCTTGACTGCATACGCATCTGACCAGTTATGGAAGATCCAGCGGAAATAATACACGTCAGCAGACACAGGCTGAGGAGTGAAGAAGTCGTGGGTAGTCAAAGAGACTCGCGATTCGAGATCTGGAGGAACTAAGGTTCCAATGACGTGTGGAGGACGCATACTTGGAAGTTCTTGGACCACAAATTTCAGGGAGGGGAACTTCTCTGCGATAGCGACGGAGACGTAGCCCTGTGAGCCACCGAGCTAGAAGATGCCAGAGCTCAACTTGAAATTGGTCAGGAAAACAGAACATACGTCAACAACGGTGGCTTCTCCTAAGCTATCCCATGGATAATTCTCGACGACATGCTTCACATGATACCCCTCACTGGTACCATTCGCAGCCATAGCTGTGCCATACCGTTTCAACTTATCTGGATTCTTCGCGAAATGCTCAAAGAAGTTGTCGTTTGTATTATTCGCGACCTGGAAACCTGTTTGTCGAGGTTCCTCGCTCCTGGGCCACTTGTCCATGGCATCAACTGTGCTGCCAATGGGGAGTAGCAGGTCCTCTGAGAAGAAACCCACCCAGGCCTTGAGCTGGGCATCTTCGGCAAGAAGTCTTGACGACGAGGTGTGTGCGACATAGCCAGGTCGAGGCTCACAGAAGATATGATTTGAGATTGCATGTCTAACCAATCGGCGGAGGTTCGTTACATCGACGTTGACTTTTTTCGGAAAGAGCAGCATAACTTATGTCGCCCTATGTAGAGATGGAATCAGCGATGTTGAAATTATATACAGCACGCAGTGACAGGCTGTTAACGGACTAATTTCACCATCAGCATTTATCACTCTCATTTATCAATCGCAAGAAGAGTCTCTGACGTCCCAAGCCAAGTGGCGCAAGCTTTCTTAGGTCCAACAGCTAAGTCATGAAGCTCTTTCGTGGCCGAAACAAGCCTCGATCGAGCTGAGCAGGCTTCCTTGTCTGTCGGAGAAATCGGCAGTTCCGTGAGGCCATCGACGTCAAATGAGGGGGCTGATAAGTTATTGGATTCAAGATACTTGGTGATGGTCTTGGTGCTTTCTGCAATCAGGTTTGCAAGCTCTGATAGACGGGCGGTAGCCATGATTCATATAATTCAACAGTACTTTTATTTCATGAATTTCATGTCAGATGCAGATAAGATGCAGATACGTTGTTGTCATCAAGTTGGACGCTAAGTGTCATGCCTCTTTTCGGTTCTGCTTCCGCTGTGCCCCCGCTACAGTAATTGCCCAGGTGCTTCAATACCCCACTGCTACCCCGCCGATCCTTGGCCACGAAGCCACAAAGCTTGAAGGGCTGTCGTTTTCTACCGCAGGAACACAGACACAGTACACATATGATTAGAACAATACAGTAGTTTGGGGGACTTTTATTTTATTTCATGGATAACATATTACTTCTTGGGTTTCTGTCCAAAAACAACATGAAAAGGAAGGTACGAATGCACCGAAGAATCCATCAAAGCCTTCCTCACATTGACCAAAAACACTTGCACTTCCTCTGAAGTCCATCCAAGACCTCTCGTGAAAGGACCCAAACTATTCCCCTCCAAACCATCATAAATCATAGTCCTCCCATAAAACCCAACCATTTTCAAGGTCCTGTTCTTAGGCCACGTCCCAATGGGTATCTTGAATATCCGCTCTTCTATGTTGACAAAACCTGCATCTCGTAGATACTGTGCATTCTTCACTGCTCCAAGAAGATCAGGGCCGAGGACAGCAAGACCTTGTGCAACGAATTTCAACCATTCTTGAACGAGGTAGTCTTCTGGCATTGTTGAGTCGTCGCAGTGTGCTCTGTGATGCATCTCTTGTACCTCAATCCAGCCACCGGGTTTCATAGACCTAGATGGTATTAACAAAAGAGTTACACATGAGGGAAAGAAGAATAGAAACGTACTCATACGCTTGAGCCAACAATTTTGGCATGTTTTTGACAGCTACAGATGTATGCCGAGCATGAATGAAGTCAAACCGATCTCTTCCATGAAGCCAAGGGCTCTCGAAATCATCAACCATGAATTTGACATTAGGAGGAACCCATACTGGCTGGATTGGACTTAAGTCGATTCCAAGAACCGAAGCACTGGGATATTCGTCTCCAACTGGTTTGTATTAACACCAAATGATTTCGAGAAAGAGACGCAGTGAAATGGGACTTACTGTCGATAGCCCAAATTCCAGTTCCAGTCCCAAGATCAAGGATCTCTTGAGGATTCTCAAGAGGTGCATAATGAAGGTTCCCGCCACAGAGGCTAACCACCATGGCATGCTTCATGTCCTCGCGGTCCTGTTCCGGTTCATCGTTTGGAAATTGGTACTGCCCTGCCCGGAATTTATTAAACCTCCTCCCAATTTCCAATGCATAATCTCTCACACTTAAAGAGAGCGACGTGGAGGCAGTACTGGCGCTGTCACTCTCATATCCATCATCGGTCTCCCTATGTTCACTCGCCTCGATTGTAGTCTCAGCTTGCTGGGCTACCGTTTGCGCTTCGTCTGTGTTCTGAGCCACAAGATCTTGGGGAATGGCATCCAATAAGCCCTCTCCAGTCGGTAACTCGGTCATGCCTTTTGCGATTCCTGTTGCCACATATAGCACTGGAGGAGATGGTCCTGAGATGGAAAAGTGAAGCTGAGATTCCACATCTTGAAAGTGCGAGATGTCAGACCACCAGAGGTTCCTGACCTACTAGAGCAGGAGATTAATATCCAATCTGGTATCCCCGAAGTTTATCACGGTTGAAACGGTCCGTTTGGTGATCTATTTGGTTGCGGCACTTCCCTAGACCTTCCCCCTTTCAGGATCATCGACGATGCGGAAACGTGACCTTCAGTGAATTCTCTCATCTTGGGTATCTGAGAATGCGTGACTATCTCTGTTAAAAGTTCTCAAGACTCACCAGTAGACTCTGTGGCTTTCATTCTTCTCTGTGGAATTTGTTTTACAGGTTCTGTCTTTGGCTGATGTGAAGTTTAGCGGGCAATTGCTTCGCTTACGTCATGACGTCGAGAAGCATCTCATTCTTCCTCTGACTATCAAACAACAACGCGTTTAGGCCAATGACTTTTCCTTGCTGTCCATTTCGAACTTCAGATTTTACGTCCCGCCTCTCGAATCTCCTTTTCTACAATTTCAAAGAAATATCGACCTTTACTCACCAGCTCAAGGACCAGTAAGCGAACGATGAAGCGCACAGCAGGATCCTCGCCCGAGCCTCCTGCAAGAAAAGTGGCAAAGCTTGCAGATTACTGTAGTACTCCGACTCGTCGAGACTCGGAAGGAGTTGAAATATGGCCAGCTCCAGAATCTCAAATGGTAGCTGCGCGAGCATTTTTGCGGAACTGGTCAGTCTTGAATTGAACCCCCTTGAACTAGGTATGCTAATATCCAAACAGTGCTGCTGCTCAGAAGCCAACACTCATTGTCCCAGACAAAGATGCGGATGGGCTGAGCTCAGGGGTCATTATCCATAGAACTCTGGTGACATTGGGACTTAATCCCAAACTTCTTGATGTCCACCTCGTACACAAAGGATCGAATATACATGGGGATTATGAGCGAAAGGCTATGTCAGAGAAGAAGGCCAGCTTTGTCATTGTTCTAGATCAAGGCAGTAGAGGAGGACCGCCAGTGGTCGACGACCCGGACGTCAAAGCCATTGTGATCGATCATCACCTGAGCGATGACTTTCCCGAAGGCGCAGAAGTGAGTGGATTTCTACCACTGCAGTTTCGGTGCTGATATTTCTAGGTTGTATCGGCATGCCATTATCCACCAGTTGCCACATCAGCTCTGCTAACATACGAGATCTGTAAGGAGCTCCATCCGGATGTTGCTACAGAATGCGGTTACCTCTGCGCGATTGGCACGCATGGAGACCTCGGGAATACTCTGAAGTGGCTGCCACCGTTTCCAGATATGACGGAAACATTTAAGAATCACACCAAGAAGCTTTTAAATGACTGTGTCTCCTACATCAATGCTCGTACGTCGTGAACATCCCAAGCATTTCAGAACAAGTGCTGACACACGATAGCTCGACGTACTGGCACATACGATGTTATTACAGCATGGAACGCACTACTTCAAGCCAAAGACCCCAAAGATATATTGAGCAATCGCCGTCTAGCCCAAGCACGCAGAGAAATCAACACCGAAGTGGAAAAGCAGACGCATACTCCGCCAAAATTCAGCAAGGATGGAAAGATAGCCGTATTGAAGATTAACAGCCAGGCTCAAGTTCACCCCGTCATAGCTACACGATGGGTACGTCCCTCTTTAATGTCCAGCTGGGGTTTCTGACATATGTATAGGCTGGCACTCTGAAATCAAAAGCATTGGAGATCGTCATGGTGGCTAATTACGGCTACCTCCCGGGCAAAGTGAACTTTTCTTGTCGCATTGCTCGATGTGCGAGAGATCGAGAACCTGCAGTTAATATCATCGAGTCACTAAAAGCAGTAGCAGACCTAGACACGGGCGACTTGATCCAGAGGATGGGCGAAAGTTTCGCAAGAGGACACAAGGAAGCATCAGGTGGTATTGTCCCCACGGCCGAATTTGAAGAGCTGTGTGCCTTGATGAAAGTTGGCGAGAAACCAGATAAAGCAGAGGGAGAATCGCCGACGAAGAAAGAAGGGGCTCAGAAAAACACTTTGAATAATTATTTCAAGAAGTCTTGAGAGGTTGTTAGGGACTCGGCAAAGATACCAGAGGGGCGTCTCCTGAGCCTAGGTTGTCGATGTTTAGCTGCTTTGCCATTTCTTCAGACTGGTAGCACAACAGGCACGCCCAGAATCACATCCTGTCCGTACTTCGTGCCATTCACTTCTTTGACTCCTATGAGTCGCTCTTCTGGAGCGATCTGCAGGCGGGTTCTGATTTCTATCACAGAAGTTAGCTTCCGTAGGCAATGAGATAGAAAACTCACGAGCTTCTCGCCAGTCTTTATTAGTTGGAACCTAGAAGCTTGTCAGCATTGTCCGAGAAAAATTGAGGCTCACTTTCTCACCGGTAAACCAGAGTCTATGAGATTTTTGAACTGCATGAATATCCCCTGCTTGAGCACGAAGCCCTCACGCTGAATCAAGGGCGATTCTGATGTATCGAATCTGTCAATGTATACTTCCAAATATTGGATGATCGCTTACCTATCATGGGTTTTAGGCGCATATCACCCTTAGATCCATTGAATAGAACGAGAGATAGACGTTGCTCGTGACGTTGATCCTCAGGAGGTTCAGCAACTTTGTGTAGAGTAGCTTTGAAATGACCTCCAGAGATGACTGGATTTTGTCAGTCAATACAGAATCCTTCGCTACATCGCCTCAACAAACCTTCAAGTGTTTCGCCCAAATTTACAACCAATGCACCAGGATTATACTTGACGTATCTCCACTTGTCGTCTTTCCAAATCTGAAGTGCTGTGACAGGCACAGAGAACAAGAATGTTGTTGTTCCGTAGTCGGTATGTCTGGTTTTCTCAACATGCTATCAGTGATTTCAAATGAGGTGTGAACTTTTCCTTACCCGTACATACGCACCCCCTTTCTTGCGACTCTGCTCTCTTCATCCAACGGGTAGTAAAGTGCATGTCTAAAATACCCATCACCTACCAAACCATCGTGAGATTGTACCGTGTCTGTCAAGGATTCAGCGCTCTCCACACCTTCAAGGCGTCGGTATGCTGTTACCTACCCCATAAGTAGTCATTGGGCAGTTCAAGAACCATGGATAGCAAGCGTAACAGTCGCCGATTCACAGATCTTACGAGATACTGCATAGACCGTAAGTTCCAGACCGAGCTCTAAGAGAAAATACGCTAACATCACAGAAGGAGGTTATCTCGTCCATAAAAGAAACAATACACTTCGGAACTATATTATCATCCTCGAACTCTGGCGAGTAGAAGTTGAAGTGCTCGATACCATCGTAATTTCCCTTCTCGCGCTTTGGAGTTTGGTTAGCCACTTTGTTCGGTTTGCGAGGGGAGAGATACGGCTCGCCTTCCAGCCAAAACGAGGCTTGAAGCCTGCGAACACACCTGTTGATGGATCCCACAACAAGCGTTCTTTGTCTTCCTGAGATATTTTCAAATGCAAATACTGAGCTAGCGAGAATTGTCGATGGAGCTGTCGAATCTCGTCAGTAATATATCATGGGTTTACGAGGTTGCTGTCCGGTATACCTGTTCAAGCGAGATCCCGTAATTTGTCAAGAAAAGAAATCCATCCTCTTTAATAGCAGCTTTGGTAGCGGCTACGAGACCAGCAACGACAGCAGGGTCATCAGAATCGAGGAGGGACAACTCGATGGTTCTGAGATCCGCCCATTCGAGATCCATCTTCGTCGGCTGAGGAGGAATCCATGCTGGGACTTCTGGTTTCTCAACGCTTGAAAGTGGTGGTTTGAATGGAGCTGCCATCTTCAATCCCTTCGCAAAATTTTCCGATTACTTTTGTGACTCTGTTTGAGTTCGAGTGTTGATGTATTTTATGTCTCGTTCTGAACCCCTCCTTTTGAGGAAGCTTGATCGACATGGGTGCACTTGTGACTTGTTTCTTGGTATCTCGGCTACAACGCACTTCTGCGAGTGGTTGCTACGATGGAGATTGATTGGCCTCTATTCCCAAGCTCTCTCGTCTCGCGCATCAAAGCATCCCACTTTTTGCCCGCTCTGCTTCCCCTATCCGAGCGGGATCCCAACAACATGGCCAGAAAAAGTCGGATGTCGATGATTCCACCTACGAACAGTCGTTGCGTGTGATTTATTCTTCGGTATTGGAGCTGACCAATTCCTTGGTTAAAATAGGCTGATGACTACACGCCTTTTTGTACAGAGCGTTACTTTGGACTGGTCTGTCGCAAGCGTTTTCCCATGGCCCAACTTATGTAGCCCGAGAACTGCCAAATATATATCATCATCTCGTATCCTAAAGTTACCAGCAGTGAGCGCCCAGCACTTTGCGGGAGAGCAGCACTACATGATCCAAAGACATTCAATGGTATAGAATCTCACCATGACAGCAGTTCAGGGAGTATCCGGGTCAGTGTGGAGGGAAGTTAAATGAGCCTCAAGTATCCAAACCACGTTATTCACAACACTGACCATATTCTAGGGCCTCGTAGAATTGAGCGAAGATGCAGGCTTGGTCGATAATCAGGGAGTCCGTTTGGACAGCACGTTCTCCATTTATTGAAGGCGCAAGGCTACGTCGATACATACAATTTTTCGAAAGATACAGCCTAACTCCGATCCTGTGTGCTACTCTCGCTGCCGTGGAGCCAATATGTGAGGAAAGAGATATCCGCCTTGCAGAGCCATTTATCCAATTATACGCACGAGGGGCCAGATTTCAAATTGCTGCATTTGCTTGAATGAAAGGTAGCTGTCGGAAGCAAGTAAGTAAACTTAAAATCTAATAAGACCCTCATTTCACCTCTTGCAAGAATCGATAGCGACAGAAGTAGAACGCATGGGTGAAGATTATAGGATATTGAAAATTAAAATTATGTACGAGAATGTTTGGAAACAGATTAGTTTCAACCTACAAACAGACATTATCAAAAGTTCAGATGGCATGAAGGATATTTGGCGCGCTTGTTCAATTACATCTCATCGCAGGAGCTGCTGCAATATCTGTTGACATCGAAATTGCTACAAGCCATCAATGAAAAGAAGATAACTAAATATGCTCTCATCAAAATAACCCGGGTTTCCCTCATTATTTAATCTTTGCGGTCCGTTTCCAGCCAGATTAATCATGAAGAGGTTTACGCCTCCTTCTCACCTACCTGTTTTGGTAAATTGAGTTGCACCGGACTTGGACGGGATGTACTAGGCTACGCCATCTGGACGAGGTCGTACCAGTTCTAGCATTAATTTCCCAAGAGTCATGGATAGAGGAAGGTATCTGGCATCTGGTATTCGGTATTAAAAAGTAAGTCTCTTAAATTCTTCAGTTATTCCAAGGCTTAAACAACTTGAAGAATACATTATCGGTACTTTATATTTCTTAATCCCTAACTGGAAAATCACTCACTGACAAACACCCTCATAACAATCATGGTCATAATAACAAGCCAACACTCCGATTACGGACCATCAGCTTACATGCATTACCGACCAGTAGCTCTGGGCAACTGGGCAAGCAACTTTTTGTACCGCCAAGGCCCAATAACTATTATCAATTTTTTCCAAGGTTTCTTCAGCTTCTTCCACTGACACGGATATGGTTACCCCAAAACGTTAAAACCCAAGCTACGACCAACGAACCAACGACCATGCGTATAGACCAAGCCCACATAACCGCGCGGCGAATCATCTGATTAGATGAAAAACTCTGATCTGATAAGATTGCAGCGATCAGCTCTCGGGGCGTCCGAACACCGTCCAGTTACATCGCTCCTTGTCAGCCAGAAAATCCTGCACCACTTCCCCACCTGTTGCTCAGTGCCCACCTCCTCCCATGGACCAGGATGTTGGCAGCCACCCAGTCATAAAATGCTCCGGGATCTGAAAGTCTTGGAGGGGTTGCTGGAATCGAGATCCGGCCCGAATCAACGATCGTCGTCCTGATATAAAGCGCCTTCCCCATCCTTGCGTGGGTAGGTACTTCCTTGGAGCTTCTCTCCGTCGCTGGTGTTCAAATAATACAGCAGCTCGGCTCTAGTAAACTTGTGTACATCTGCCAAGCGAGGGTGCTTCCTTCCGACCGAACAATCAACATCAGCTTAGGATCGTCGAAGCTCGATCCGAGCCAACAACAATTCCAGCAATTCCAGTTTCCCGAAATTGAATGCTCTGAGCTCGATTGGACCAGCAGCAATCATGAATCTCAATCCAGATACTCCCAGGGAGACGAGCAACGAGGAGAAGAAAGACCCAAGTGTCACCTATCCCCTCGAATCTCGTCCCGAAGGTCACATCCTAGGTGCAAAGTCACCTGGTGTAGCTCGCATCGAAGCAGTCTCCAGCCAGCTTACTCTCACCGACCGAATCTTCCTCTTCTTTGGCGTTTTCCTGATTGCCTATGCCTACGGTCTTGACGGAACGGTTCGATACTCCTACCAAGCTACAGCAACCAGCGACTATGCTCTTCACTCTCTCCTCTCCACCATCAACGTCCTCCGGAGCGTTATCGCTGCCGCAGCTCAGCCAACTGCTGCCAAGATTGCAGATGTCTTTGGTCGTTTGGAACTGGTCGCCGTATCTGTGTTCTTTTACACTCTTGGTACGATAGTTGAGACCTGTGCTGACGGGGTGAAGACCTTCTGTGCTGGTGCTGTACTCTACCAAATTGGATACACTTGTGTCATCCTCCTTGTCGAAGTTATCATCGCAGATATCACTTCTATGCGAAGCAGAGTATTCTTTTCGTACATTCCGGCAACTCCATTTATCATCAACACCTGGGTCAGCGGTGATATCACTCAAGCCGTTCTCGGAGCAACTTCCTGGAGATGGGGAATTGGCATGTGGTGTATCATCTACCCAGTCTGTGCTCTGCCATTGATGCTGGCACTGTTCATTGCCGGACGTCGTGCCCGGAAAAACGGCGTTCTCGATTCCTACAAATCTCCTTTCCAGATGCTCGGTGGCAAGCGTTTGGCAGCAGAGCTCTTCTGGCAACTTGACGTGATTGGCATCATCCTGCTCATCGCGGTTTTCGCACTTATTCTCGTCCCTCTCACTCTTGCTGGTGGTTCCACTGCAGTTGGAGCCGTTGCATCAAAATGGCATAAAGCACACATTCTGGCGCCCTTGATCATCGGCATTCTCTGCATTCCGGTCTTCATCTACTGGGAAATGAGAGCCAAGCACCCTTTGCTCCCATTCCACCTTCTCAAGGACCGCGCTGTCTGGGCAGCTCTCGGAATAGCGATGCTCCTCAACTTTGCATGGTACCTCCAGGGAGACTTTCTCTACACGGTCCTGATTGTCGCTTTCGATTTCAGCATCAAGTCCGCAACCAGAGTCTCGTCTCTGTACAGTTTCTGCTCCGTCATTACTGGTGTCTTGGTTTCACTTGTCATCTTCAAGGTCAGACGACTCAAGTACTTCATTCTAGCTGGGACGATGTTGTTTTTGGTTGCATTCGGTCTCTTGATCCACTACCGAGGAGGTCATGGCAGTGCCGCTCAATCGGGTGTCATTGGCGCTCAAGTCCTCCTGGGTATCGCAGGTGGTTTATTCCCATACCCAGCACAAGCCTCCATCCAAGCCGCTACGAAGCATGAACACGTCGCCGTCATCACTGGTATCTACCTCGCGAGTTATAACGTTGGCTCAGCTCTGGGTAACTGCGTCTCAGGCGCCATCTGGACGCAAACTCTTTACTCTGAGCTCAACACCCAACTCGCCTTCACTGGGAACACTACATTGGCTGCAAGTGTCTATGGAAGTCCCTTTATGCTGATCCCAGAGTATCCCGTTGGTACGGATGTCAGGACGGCGATCATTGATAGTTATCGACATGTGCAGCGCCTGTTGACCATCACGGGTATTTGTCTTTGTGTGCCTTTAATTGCTTTCGCTTTCTGCTTGAGGAATCCGAGATTGAGCGATGAGCAGAGTCAGCCCGAGGCGGAGGAGGGACATGTTATTCGTTGATCATCACAAGATGCAGAGAAGTGGGCGAAAGGTTAATGAACAATCATTAAAAAGTTCACTTGATGTTGCAGGAATATGAAATCCACCGTAATAGTCCCAATATAATGACCGAGGAAAATATTATTGCTTCAGTCTCGCTTTTGGTCTGGGAGAGAATAAGAAATCATTCATAGCACAGTACCCCCCAAAATATGATAGCCCTGCCTCCCAGATTTTCCTCTCATATCACTCATACCCTTCCGTTCGAGCCTCCCTTTTCACCTCTTTCGGCCACAAATGAGGAAAGAACAACGACTCTGCTCTCATCGTGACGTCTTGTTCGCGCTGTAATTGGGCGGGTGGAAGACCGCCAAGGTTTGCAGCGACGAGACGATCAAGCTTGCAAGTGCGAGGATGACACTTGTTGTGCCGAAGATGACTGCGAATCAGAAGGTATAGAAGCCTGGAACCCATTAGAGACAATCAACGAAGACCTAAATACTATGAAAACTAACCCATAGAGTTTCTGTCGTCCCTGAAGAGGCCGCGAATTCCTTTAGGTTTTACGGAGTCCTTACTAAATCAGAAAGAGATGAGTGCACGTCAAAAAAGCAGTCAGATCATCAGACATACTATTTACGTAGGGCTCGAATCCTATCTCCGTATATTGGGAAAGGGAGTAGTCCAGAAGCGAATTGGCCTTCGAGTAGTGGAGGTGCTTGTCAATGCCTCCAATACCATGAGGTGGATACATCTTGAGGTACTCTCCCACATATGCTGGTCCACTTGGTGACAGTTCGTAACGCATCATTGTATCCATGGTCCTCGGGCTGGCTAATATGTCCTTGTGTAGGGGATATGACCAGGGCGGCACTTGCGTCGAAGCGTATGCTCGAAGATTCTTATTTCTCTGAAATTTAGTGTTGGAGCCGCAACCCAGTATGATCCTCATAGTATTTTCCATTTCACGCTCCAGGATGTGTGAAATGTTTCGATATATACTGGTCGCCTGGTCAACAGGCTATCAAATATTGCTGAGACAAATAATACCAGGCTAAGTAATACCTTTCAGATCCTTTCGGATCCGTTCTGAACCAATACAGTGTCAGGCTGCGATGACCACTGCTATAGTTTTCTAAACCCAGGTGCTCCGTCAGATCTGCAGTCCAATGTACCTCGATTTGGGCAAGTTCCATTAGAGACGAGAGGTGCAGATCGTCACTTCGGAATATCTCCATCTCGCTCTTAGCCTTGATTTGATCGCGGCCCGGAAGTGGTGTCCAGCTCCCTTCGTTCAGCTTTGTCTGGAAGGTACTGAAGGTCATATCCATGTAGTATTCTCTCAGCTCACTCAGGCTAGAGGCGTTTGAAGGGCATATTCCAGAGCTATTCGCCTTTTCTAATTCTTCCAACATTTTCGTTGATGATCCTGTAAATGTTACAACGCCCAAGGCAAGGACGACGAGAGAAATGTCCTCGATCGATGGGCGGATAGAGCACATCTAAGGTCTGAGCAGCCATCTTCTTTCGAAACATCGGCGAAGCAAGGCACCGATGGTCATGTTGTGTTGAATTATACCGAGCGCTTCTATGGCTACCCTCGCTACAATAGTGTAAAAAGTGGAGCGGCCGCGGGAAAACAGTGTTCCGGTGTCGAAATAGTTGAAGCTCCAGCTCACATTTCTTCCTATCTGGCATGAAATTGAAAATAAAACTCCGTGATCTCTGGGGTTTAGGTCGTAAGAGTCGTGAATCGAAGGAACGAAAGAATCCATACTCGTGAGGTCAATGTCTTCTTGTGTGTCACAAATAGCAACCGCAAGCTCCTTTGCCAGAGAATGTCTTATATCGCTATCGTCGCTCTCAAAAGTCCATACATTCTTCCAAACATCGTGTATTCCATCAAACTCGGGGCTAAAATCAGACCAGCACTCGAAGCATCAAAATTGGGAACTTCGGAGAACAATGATTTGGGTTTCTTTCACCTCAAAAAATACTGCCTCTTTTCTTGGTCCTCTTTCTCGATCTCGTCATCAGTCTTCGTAGCTTCGAAGGGCCAGAGTCCCGAATCGACAAAATTTGCTTCCACGTTATCGACCTCACCAAGTACCGTAGGGCTGCCATCTTTGGTAGGTCGTTTGGGACCTTTCGGCGATTCATGAGCCCTTGCTTTGATATCCGGCTCAGCACTTCCTTTGTCTCCAGCACACCTCCAGCTCCTGAAATTCTCGCTTAAAAACAGTGTAACACAGGACCCCAGCAGCTACAACGCCCTGTCTGCACTCTCCCGAGCCTCACGTTCCATACAGTGACACTCCCCTTTTCTTCCGTACCTATACCTTCAGCCCCTGAAATTCTCGCTTAAGAAGCTCTCAGCACCAACAACTAAACGCCTTGTCTGCACTCTCCCGAGCCTCACCACCTGTAAAGTAGCATCAAGTAGGGATATGTGGTTCGTTGCCTGGAATGAATGGAAGTGAATTCAATACTGCCTTTGGATATATAAATGGATTGTGGATACAGCAGATGGGCTTTGATCGTTGGGTATGTGCGTAGCCATGTCTATATCTGGAGGGATTCGTTGAGGTCCGGCCAGCAGGGAGGTATCACGACTTCCAGCCCCTACCCGCTTCACAAACCATAAATTAGGTTGAAACTTAGGCTCTCACAACCAAAATACCATTCTTTCGAATAGTTTGCTCTAAACACACAGTCCTATTTCCGTGTAACCCCCCCTTCATAAAATCCCCACCGCCGCACCCCCACCCAAACTCTCCATACCAGGCACCTCAGCATTCTGCAACAGAGCCAAGACTTCCTCCTCAAAGCCCCAGTCACCAGTCCACTCGCTCATGAGCGCGCCGTCCTTGAAATGCGTAGCTAGATGCTCAGTCCTCGCCTCCCAGCTCATGAGCCACTCATTGCAAAAGCCACACCGACTCTTCAGCTCGCCCCACTCGACTTTCCAGAGGTCGTAGACGGCTGGGAGGGGTTGCGTGCAGCGGTGGAACTTGACGAGGTGTTGACGCAGGTGGTCTTTACGCCGGAATGCGCGCTCCGAGGCGGGCCGTTCGGAACAGGAGTTGTGTTCGTGGTTGTTGAGGTGCTCTTGTGTAGGGTTGGGGTGTCCGCAGAAGAGACATTGGATGCCGCTTAGGAGGGTGGTGAGTGTGCCGTCACCGGAGCAGCAGATCCAGTGTTCAAGGGGGAGGTGGATCGATTTCTCGTGGCGTTGCCAGTCGTGCCTTTTCTTGAATGAATCTGGACAGAACGTACAGTGGAAATGGGCCGTGAATGTGTTGGGTGATTTGGTACTGTCTGCGTGGTCTCGTTTTTGGCGACGACGGCGTTTAGGTCGTGTGAAGGATTGGCGGGAGGCGAAAGAGCTGTGGCTCCATCCTGAATTGGAGGATGAGGTGGATAAGTCGGAGCGGTTTGTGTCGATACTTGATACTGATACGTTGTCGAATGAAGAGTGTCTGCTCAGTGTCACTTTGCCGTCGTGTTGGCTGTAAGTGCTTGAAGCAGCTGCAAGTGCTCTCGCTACGGCTGAGGGGTCAACAGCATCGTCTTCAGGTGGTGAGTTCTGCCATCGCGATATGGGACTCAAGTCTCCAGATCCTGGCGAGGATGGCTTCTGCTTTGATCCTCGCCCTCGACCTGGGATGGGGATTCCTTGGACATGTCGCTGTCTTCTTCTCGCATTGGCAAACCAGTTTGATATTTGCATCAAAGTGAGACCTGTCGTAGCTCTCAACTCCAACTTCTCCTCCTCTGATGGGTAAGGTGCATGTCGATGATCAGATAGCCACGCTTTCAGAACACGGATATCCTGCTTCGAAATAGCCCTCTTTCCTTTAGCAGGAGAGATTACCGAAGACGATTCTCCTGGCATCAACGAAGGCTCAGGAAGCGTATTCGGCGCAGAGATATCCGCTTCATCACCCCAATCCACAAACTCAAGCCCATCCTCAAACTCCTCATTCACACCATGCAAATGCCCCATAATCGGCCGATTCGTCTCGAACTCCGACGGCTTCCTCTTCTCTCCAATAGCCAGACTACATTCCCTAAACAGCGCAACACAGCTAGAACAAGCAGCGACCGGGTTCGGGTTAGAGAACGTCGTTCGGATGATGAGGCATTCCAGACGGTGGTACCGGCAATAAGTGCACGGCTCTGGAGGTCTATAAGCACCGTTCACCCAACGCAGGAAATCCTGTTCGCTGGGAACGACTTTCTCGACGTTGGTGGGCCAGTCACGCAACAGGTCGTTCTCGGCAATGTAATTGTTGTGTCCGTTATTGTCAGCTGCAAGGGGTAGCGAGAACGGATCCGCATCGCCAGAGAAAGATAGACCGCCATCCCAATTCTCCAACGGCCGGATATCCAGCGACGTATCCCATAATGGCAAATCCTGACTATCAAAGACAAAGTCTCCCTGAGGGAGATGGCTAAAATCGAGATCGAGATCGAGATCTAGCTGTTGATGTTGATGTGGATGTGATTCAGCGGTCTGGAAGAATCAAAGCGAGACTTGATCAGCACGGCCCCAAAAAGAACGCGGATTTATGGATATACTGGGTCTTACCCCTTCCATGTTTGAGTCCAGCCTTTTTCAACCCTGCCTTAGATGCGAGGATGCTCTGGGGTTGGTAATTGGATTGGGTTATATGGTGCTGTTGGAGGGCGCCGTGCTGTACTGGACATGGAATAGAGGCAAAGTCTGCATTTAAATCTTGTCACGGGGAAGGCGCGGCGAAGTCGGAGATGTTCTCTCGCTTAGGTGCGAATTACAGCGAGTGCATCGCTGCGGACAGGCAGTCCTGGGCGATCCAAATAGGGGGCAAGTTTAGCGAGTGCCGAAGTCTTCCCAGTTGAACTTGAGGTTTGGATGGGAAAGGCTGGTCAGGTTGTCCTGTTATTGTATCTTTCACAACATAATACTAATCGAGTCAATAGATCCACATTTCCATCATCCAAGTTGCTCAAAACATACCCTCGCAATCTGCTTAATATCAAACAAACAGAGTGCCAGCGATTAGGTATCTGAGATATTCACATTGAATGGAGTAGTGCAGAATCGAGTGATATGTCTCAATCTCAGAGGGTATTTCGTACCAATACAAGCCAGTAGCTTTAACGATGGCTATATTATAATCGTGAACTTGAATTTCGCGCGTTTCATTCTCATCTGCAATTCACTATGACAACAGGTTACACTATGTTGTCGCTCTTCGATGAACAAGTCTTAAGCCAACATTGGAAAATTGTACCTTGTCGCAAACTTACAATACTATTGATACAGCTCCTACTTCAATCATTCTCTTTCCAATCTTTGCTGTCTCACTGCTCAATAACATCCCCTCTTTTCTCCATCTCTCCCACCAGGAATTGCCACTCCTCCTCGCTAACCTTGCTAACACTCATCCTCGTCAACTTCAACATCTGCATACTCTCCAACGGATGGTTCTTCTCAGTCTGCCATTCCTTCAACTCCTTGAGAGTGATTGGCGTGTTGAGCTTCTGTTTGAATGTCACGTGGACGACGGACCATTTTGGATCGGAGGGTTTGGATGATGCGTCGTAGTAGGGTGCGGAGGGGTCGTGGGCCGTTACTGCGTGGCGTGAGTGGGAATTTCGGGGGTAAATTTAAATGGATGTTAGAGGGGAGGGGGACTCACGATCAGGTGTATGTTCTTGGACAATCTCCATCGTTCCGACTATGGCTGGAACTTTACAACTGGAATGATAAAAGAATGCTAGATCTCCTCTCTTCATTGCGCGGAGGTTGTTGCGTGCTAGAAGAAGTATCAATGGTGGTGTTCAGAAGGACTTAATCCTAAAATAGGTATGGCGTGAGGGGGAAGCACAGTACCTGCAAAATTCCGGATACCTGTGTCACCATGTTAGCCTCCATCTGGACTAATTCGAGAGGGGGAAAACTCACCATCCCATGGTTCTGGCTTTGTCTTGGCTGCAAGATCATCGATGGAGAATTTGATGTCTTTGCCTTTCTCGATTCTTGATTCCGGTTCTGCTTTTAGGAGCCAGTATTGCCGACCTGTTGGAGTGCCTTCGGTTGGTTTGGCTTTTGCTGTGGCAGTGGTGGATTTTGAGGGTTTGGTTTGGTTTGTAGGTTTCTGGGGTAGTTGTTAGATTTATTTGTAAGAGGAGGGGAAAGAATAGGCGCATTAGGATATAACGAAATGGGTAATTTGATTGCTATACGTGATTGGCTAAATGATGGGATTTATTCGACGACGAGGTGAGGAAGTAACCAAGAAGCAATGTGGAAAAACCTACTTCGTTCAGCCCGTCCTCTACCTTCTCGTTAACAACAGCTTCGGCGATTTCTGGTGTCTCTGAATCTTTCTTCAATTCCTTTCTTGGCTCCTTCTTCGACTCCTTCTTGGCCTTCTTCGGTGCTGGCACTTTCGCTGATGGTTCAGGAGCAACATCCTCGGATTTGGTAGATATTCGACGACTGGATCTTCTTGGTTCTTCCGAAGCGCCCAAATCTTTCGCTTTTCGTTTTGGCATATTGACGGTATTTAGCCTGAGACGCTCAGTCGCGATTGATACCTGGACGCGAAATCGGTCGTTCTGTAGTTGCGTGTTACCCACCTCTTTTCCCGCTCGTGGTCTCTCCAAAGACAGGCGCAGGGATTGGATGTCAAAGCTAGCCCACTCCACGTGATGCTCGCTAAATTACTTGGCACCCGCCCATTTCGGGATGGGCGACAATCCCCATCTTGGGGAAGTGTTGCTTTTGCTCCCAACCTGTTCCTGTTCAGACTTTCTGCAGCATGTCATTTTGTCCAAGCCAGCCCACACGGCCGTCTGCTTTTATCCAGCAGCACCAGCTCCTCATCATTTGGTCAGATCCGTGCTAATCCATGCACCGTAGGCTTGGGATGCGCGGTAACGGGATTGGACGTTGTCTCATGCAGGGAAGCTGGCATGCGTTGACGGGCCTTGGGCATCCTTGCTCATAGCTAAGAGGAGGTCAAGAAAAGAACGCCTCCCGTCCAAGCCTACAGTGCTCATCTGTCGAATTCCATCCATTCAAGTGTACGGATTACTGGTGTGGGAGTTAAAAAGTCTCCACCTCCTAAATGTTGAATTACCCCAAAGATCAAGTCGAACTAACAGTTGACATCTTCGGAAGCCGGCCGGGTCCAAAGGAAGGGAAGCTACTTTGCCGCCGATAGCCTTATTTGTGAGCGGTCTCAGATGTGATATTTCGTTGACCAGCGGGTCGCACAAGCTGAGAAGAGAAGAGAAGAGAAGGGAGAAAAATGGGAAGATTACGAAAGAGTTGACTATGTGTTAATGTCATTGCCATGAAGGATTCTAGGAACCAATTATGGGTGTAGTCGTAGATGAGCCATGAGAGCACCAACTGGAGTTTAGAGTGAGGTCAAACAAGTGAACCGGGATAGCCCCCAGATGCCGATGTGCCTCAATACTTGCCCCTCCATCTCACCCGAAGAACGCTCGTAGATCAGATCAAAGCTCCCTACCTACAGTACCTACCACACTCTCGATACCCATGTGGACGCGGGCAGTGGGAAGGGGATAGGGATCATGCTACGAAGAATGACGGTCTGTAACAGGGCCATTTACACCATTGGTCTGTGTAGCTTGAAGTGTAACCGGGACCCAAGAGCACGAATGTCTGGCTGGATTGGATCCATGAGCCAGAAAAGATAGTCCAGCGTGGAGTGTTTTATGACGCCAAAACCATGCAGAAGCTTATCCGTGCCTACCTACCTCTGCCACTCTGCCTGCCCTGGCTGTTGCTTTTCATAGGTAAATTTACCTTACCTTACCTGACCTTGCCTTACCTTCTATTACCTTCCTGGCTGGTGGTGACCGTCAGGACCTCTAGAAGCGTGTGATTAAAAAAGACTGGCCCTGCTGTCTGTCCTATCCTGTCCAGTTCTGACGACTATTGCTATTGATCGCTCGGCATTTCTACATAAGACCCTCGCCCCCCCGCCAAATCTCCCATCCTCCCTCTCTTCCTCTTCTCTCTTCCCATCCTGTCATTACATGTTCTGTCCTGTCTACGGATTCTCGCAAATGATGTTCCCATTATTATCAGAAATCGATTACCAGCCCAGCCTGCCGCCGTAGCAGCCGAACGAGAGTTGGAGCCCTTTCAAACGACGAATAAAGGACGGCATAGAAGCATCGATTACCGCCAACACATCTGATCTGGCATTCTTGCTACTCCTACTCTTTCTCCCAGATCATCACGACTCCCTTGAATTGTTCTACGACCATCATCTCCAGGTGTCAACCATCCCCGGATTTCTCGACCATCACAGCCGGCTCTGGCACGATCTGGCCCGGCTTAAAGCAGCCTGCAGCCTCGCCGCATTCAGAAATGGATTCCCAAGGCTGCTGCTGAATGGCTGATTGCCCACTTTGCTATACAATACTGACCACCACGCCTGCGGGACAAACTAATAGAAAGACAGATAGATTCACAGGACAGCGATCGGTCGACACTTGCGATACACGGATCACAGCCCAGCACAGCGTCTCGTCTCGTCTCGGGCTTCAAATTGAGCTGGAGCTGAGCTGGCTGGCTCAGTGGCTGGAGGGATGTGATCTGCCCGCTGACTGTTGATTCGCTGACTAGCCGGACCAAGTTTGAAGGGATTGGAAAAGCTTTTCATCACACACGCAGGAAACGTCCCCAATTAACGCAACGACCTACCTTACGGACTTTACCACCCAACACAACCTAACCTAACCTAACATCCCTCCCCTCCCTGCCCCTTCTCCTTACGGACTACTCATTTTGCGCCTACTCAGTGTTCGCCTCCCTGCCGGTCCCCCTGGATAACATCTAATTTCTCGGCCTACTTCTCGGCTTGCGCCTAAAGGCTGCCTACTGCCTACTGCCTACTGCCGACTGCTTCCCAGCCTCCCTCCAGCTGTCTTCCACACCTTACGCTCACCGCACTGCACCAAATTGCCAACTCAGGAGATTCCCGTTCTCCGGCCTAATCGACCAACGTCCTGACAGCAGTAGCCTCGCTCGATCGCACCCAGCCAGAACAGAACGGATCAGATCAGATCAAGTCAGACAGACAGACCTCGTCACCCCTTCGATCATCCATCC
>JAFJYG010000661.1:0-30640 GCA_017366145.1 Cadophora sp. M221
CACCCCCTCCTCCGCCTCTAATAAAACCCCACACCTATCCCTCCCAGCACCAAATACCACCCCACCCTTCAACAGCTTCTGACTCAACAGCGGGACTTCGATATGCAAAGGATTGACTTTCAGCGCATTATTCAAGATAAGGATATCATCGACCCTTCCCTCGAATTTCCACAGCTGACTAAACCCAGGGTCAGCACAGCGCGAAAAGAGATCTCTCGTTCGCCACTCCTCTTTCTCAGGGAAGAGGTGAAAGACAGGTGTCATCCAGGCAAAAGACGGGTCTGGATGTCGGCGAATGACGAGTTCGTGGAGGGTGTTGGAGGGGGAGATGGGTTCTAGTGCTAGGGATGCTGAGAGGAGGAGGAGGGGGTGGAATTCCATGTACGACCAGTGGGACTTGGGGGGCACGAGGAGGGGGATGAGGTTCGCTTCTGTGGAGCCGTAGATCTGGTAGATGGTTGTGGTTGGGAGGTGGAAGGTTATCCATTTGCCTGTTGAGTGGGCCAGGGGACCTTTGTTTGGTTGGTTCAGCTTTTCGAAGTGGAATTTAATTTGCATGGAGATGCTGGTGGGGGAGAGGGGGTTGCTTACCTCCGAACCAGACGACGAGGTCTAGGTTTGTGAGATGGGCTTTTAGTTCTTCGCCGTGCTCGGAGAAGATGTAGTCGATTATACTTGGTGCGGCGATGATACTTTTCAGTTGAATACTCGTAGCGATATCTCGTGCGATCTTTGGTGTAGCCGGCTCGTCCGGGGGAGGTATCACAGGTGTGGTGCCGAAGAAGATAGATATACATCCCACGATGACACCACTCAAATGGAAGAATGGCGAGCCGTTGTAGAAGGGACCTTTGAAGAGACAGTAAGAGGAATTCATCCTTCCTTCAACTTCGGGTACGAAGCGATCCATGTCCACGCGATTCATGGCCGCATGGTTGATATAAATGGGCTTAGGATGGCCGGTCGAGCCAGAGGTATGCAGGATCAGGACTGTTTCGTGCTTGACTTCTGAGTACGTTTTCGTGTATGGGTAGTCTGGTGCTGGAGTGGAAGTCATTTCCTCCAAACTCGACAAGGCATATGTCTCTAGGCCAGGCATGGAGTCGGCCAGAGCTTGAGCTTGAGACTCTATCGTGGTGCCAGTACCCGAGTAGAAGAGTATCGAACATTTCGATTGGTTGATCAAGTTCTCCGTGTTGGAAAGTGCATTGCGAATACTGGGGAGGAGCAGAGGATGACCAGTTTTGATGGCGGCGAGTGTCATTACCCAGTAACGGAAGTCTTGCAAGCCGATAAACCCAATCGCATTTGTAGTACCCTTTCCTAGAACGTCGTCGATCCAATGGGATGTGAAGTTGACTGCATTGGCAAGTTCGGACATGGACAGAGGTGTGAAGAACATGGGGAGCATTGAGTTGTATTTAGCGGTCAAGCCGGCAAGGTGATCTGGATCATTGGCGGCAAAATCATCGACGACTTGTGGTAGAAGACGCTCTCCATACTTGAGACTTTCGTCGTAATGGCGGGTGCCATTGAAATGCTCTTCGAGGAAAGATACTGATCCCATTTTGACGAAGGTGTAGATGTTGTTGCTAAGGAGAATGAAAATTTGAAGCTATACAAGCTTCTAGAAAGATAATTTCAAAACATTATTGAGGGTAGACCATATCTAAATACCCCACGGCGTCAGACTTGACAGCTAGGGTGAACGATAGATGTTATGGAAACGACAGCTCGCCATCTTCTTCTTCCATAATACCAGAATGGAATATAAGACAATCCTTGTTGAGGAAGCGGAAGTAGATATCCGCTCAAAATCACCTAACTCGCACTGTTCGCATTCTCGAGCAAGAGCTGACAGATCTGACAGAATGCAGTAAGAATAATACACCGCACGTGAGATGAATGCCCATCATTTGCCGGGAACAGAGACCGAGACTAAAATGATGGGGTGCATGTTCCTTTGGGGGTGTACCTGCGAGGTTCGTATTCAGCCATCTTACCTAAGAAGCTCTCCAATTGCTAGGACAGGACTGTGACCATTATCTCAGACAACCTTTCGGGAGACATCTCACTCAGCAGGTATCATACCTTGAAGGATTTCTTCTCTACCCCTCATTGTCATTTGCTAGTCAACTCCAAGGACAGTCCATGGGGGAGAATTTGGAGCAACGACACAAGATCTAACCAGTTTTTATCTGTTTTCACGTTGTATCTCCAGAATTCATGAGCAAGAGGACATCATCATTCATTCGTAATCAACACCTAATCTCCCACATCCTTATTTTCCCCGACTTGTTACCAACTGCCAACATATTACTCTGTCTGCCAAAAGCAACAGAAGTGACTCTACCCAAAGGCGTCTTGTCCGTCGGCCAATTCCTGTATACGGTGCAACTTGGTAGATGTACCAAACGCAGCGCATCTTTCTTGCCGTTGCTGCTGAATGCTAATAGTTGGCCATCTGGACTGATCTCTAGGTTGCTCGTCGGGGTGGTAAACTGGTCGAAAGATTTCTTCGGCTGCGGCCTCTCCGTAATTGAGATTTCGTTCTGTTCCGAGACAAATGTCCTTCGGTCATAGATATTCACGATCCCGCTCTGTGATCCTATCACCACCCAGCGATCTCCTCCCAGTGACTTTGGTCCGTTGGACCCACCTAATGTCAGCACTGTTGGAGCGTGGCCATTGTCAATCCAGCGTGCCACATATGACCGTGATGATATGCTCCATTCAGCTACCTCCCCTCCTTTTCCAATAACAGTCAATCCCTCTCCATCACTCCACCACGCGTAGTCAGCCACTCCATTAGCTCCCTCTATCCGCATTGCAGCTACCCATTGAGTTGTGCTTGCGTCTAGAATGTTGATGATTCCGCCTCCTTTCCTCGAAGACCCCACCAGAGCCATGTACCGCCCGCAAGGACTGAGCTTGAACCTCTCCATTGTTTTTTGCTCATCTTTGTGTCCATATACTTGCGTGACTGCCTCGATTGTTCCGGAAGGAAGGTCCCAAATGTGGAAGAATTTCCGTCGACCAGAGAAGAATATCTTCTCTCCTGTTGGGTCCAGAAAAGCAGAAGTATGAAGTGGGTTATGGCCAATCTTTATTGCTGTAAGTAATGGATTGGGAGTTGGGTGTGCCGTTGTATCAATGCGATGGAGATAGAGCGTGGATTCTGCACCTGAGGAGAGGAGGATTGGGTATTCGGGGTGGAAGGATAGCGAAGCTACGGCAGCTGTTTGTACATTGGGTATCGAGCGTGTTTGTTGGATATCTAGGACTTCGGGGCGTAGCTTCGTGCGTTTTGATGAGCTGACGGGGGTCCTAGTTAAAGAGCCAGCGCTTTGCAGAAGGCGCGCAAGAGGGAGGGTAGAGAAATCCTCATTATCAATGTCCATTCCATTGGACGATATTGAAGAATCGGATCCTGCTGATGATCTACGGCGCCTTTTTGTGGGCCTTTGTGAAGTCTGCGCCCATTCTGGAACGTTGTTTAGACGTTCAAAGTGCATTCGTAACCGTCTCGAGTATTCTCCTCCACTAATCAGGTCCTCATCCTCATTTATTCGTAGTTTCCGCAGACGAGAGTTGCCAGCGAGAGAAACCGTCAACCGATCATCGTCGCTATCCTCCCATGCTGGTGCATCTCCTGATTTATCTTGCGGGGGCTCGTGGAGGATCATGGCATTAGAATCGCCAGATGGACCGGAATCAAGGAAGAAAAGCTGGACATAGCATCAGCATAAGTGTCTCTCAATTCGAGAGGGAATCCTACATCTGCATCATCAACATGCTCCAACCCCGCTTCTGAACCTTCGTCTTCCAACCTATTTTCCTCATCCTTACCATCTGAATCCACATCCATACTGTGTCCAAGCATCGCCTGAAAGCCTGCGCCATCTCCAAAGACAAGTCTGTCCAATTCTTCTTCTTCCTCGTCCTTCTCCACGGATACCAGGCTTTCATTATCGCTCTCGTCGTCAATTCCGTTTTCGCTCTGACTTTCTGCTGCAGAGTCATGATCCTCTCCTGCCGCAGGTTTCGCCTCCACCACGCGACTAGCACTCAGCTTCTTTGATCGTTGTCGCGGCATTGCGTGGGCACTGAGGTTACTGATGTTCTGGAGCCCAAGCAACTTTTCGAAAGTTCGCCAAATATTTTCGAGCAAGGGTCCCTTAGCGTGGAAACGACATCAGCCTCGCTCCAAATCCACTTGCAGCCTTGCACCAGTATCACGTGACTACACCAGCCTCCTTTTAGAATCGATTGGACGGGCATGAGGCCACCCACAGGGCACGCAAACCTATCTCACCATACTAATCTTCTCTGTATCGTTTCAAATTTGATGTTAATCGGAAATGCCGGTTTCAGACGGGTGTTATTTTGCTATGCGTGTGCCTTGTGGCCTCATGCCGATCTCATCGATTCCCTTCACCCGGAGGACCATTCTCATTTTCTAGACGTCAAATCCACAGAAAGGACTGTTGGGCGCCCCTCCAACTACTTCACCAAATAATACAAACTGTTGTTCGCGATGGAATTGATGCACAAGACCAATGTCAAGGACTCCAGCTCCAAAACAGCAGCCCGAGGCTGTGGACCTGGGCCTCCTTTCCACTGGTCAAACGTTGGAATTGTCGCCTTGGACTGGTCCCCAGAGCGTGGAAGATACATTGGCATACGCCAAGGGCCTATTTCAGTATCATAATCAACGCTCATGTACCTCTAGACTCTAGGGGTCGATTGGGGGGGGGGACAGTCTTCATCAACGAGAACACTTTGCCGGGACGAAAGTACGAGTGCCAGAAAAACCTGGGGTTCTAGTTCAAGAAACCATCCTTAGTTCGGAAAAGACAATACGACCTGGGGTAATGTGTTTGCCAACTTTTATTTGGGTCCAGGCAGTCTTCTGGGAGTTAGTGGCCCTTGTCAACCCTGCTTTGTGTTGAGTAGATGCAATCCTGATCAGATGCAAGTGCTTCCGACCGAATTCTAATAGGGACAATTTCCTTTCGAATATCCAGTTTCATGCAACCATCACTTTGCCCAGTCAGTCATTGTGTTCCTGTATCGACGGTCTGTTTGTTACTCATGCCCCTTAGGTCTCAGTGTCGACTTAATTGCTTATAATTCCGTACATCATTCCTGCGTTCCTTTTTTTGTTGCTGGGATATCTTTGCAGCATTTTCGTACTGTTCAGAAAATTATGAGAATTGTCCTCTATTGGCGAGGATGACTGGGCTTGACGGTCGATCAATAGGCCGAATTATTCTGCCCCTGTTTTTCTTGTGTTCTTGTGTTCTTGATGCTTGGAAAGTCATGTCTAGAAATCCAGGATGCTTTAACGGTAGGTCGGGCAGACGCCCCGAGTCAGCAACGGAGATCAAGCTTCCCCCGCATTGTTTCCGGTAGATGGTGCAAAAATATCCTAACGGGGATAGGAAATAAATGTTAAGTCCTAGTGGAGGCTTATCGTACGCCTTTTGATTCGCTGCTTCCCTTCTTCCTCGCCTTGGCTCTTCTGTTGATTATCTTCGATGACTCTTCAACACTCTTCTTGACAACTTCAGTTTCGACGATCTCAGATTTTGCGTCATAATCAAATTGAAAGCGCAACTTTGGGGCTCGGGAAACACCATCGTTCAGGACCTGATGAGTTTAGAGCCCAAGACAGTTCGTTGCGGCGCGCCTGCATTCGTCAGCCCATGATGTCAACCACCAGCGAACTCTGGACCGGAGTGCATGGGAGTGTCAACCGTACACATCGCTCTAAGTGGAACGATCCGTAATTGTCATTACTTCTCAAGGGCACAGGTGCCGCTTGAATGGATATACAGAAATCTATAAATGCAGCATCTTTCCTCCCATCCACATACGCTGGCTCAGACATTCCAACCTTGGCAATATCAACAACCACGATTTTGCAAGCTCGTCGATCAGGAACAACAGACCAAAATGGCCTTTGCACGTCCACCTCTCCCTAAAGTAGCTCTCGGTTACTACCGACTACTTTCTCCAACAGCTTCGGTCAGAGTCAGTCCACTTTGTCTTGGGGGAATGAATTTTGGGGAGTCTTGGTAAACGACTTCTCTTCTCGAGTCCAAAAGGCAATGGTGTTGACAAGCTTTCAGGGCCGACATGGTGGGAGGATGTGATCACAATGCTATGCTTGATACATTTTACGAGAGCGGTGGGAATTTTATAGATACGTACGTTGCCTCGTCTCTTTCACAAGACCGCTGCTTACAATTCAAAGAGCCAACAACTATCAGAAGGGCGAGTCAGAAAGAGCAATTGGCGAATGGATGGCCAAACGGGGCGTCCGAGATCAAATGGTCATCGCCACAAAGTACACCACAGCCTGGCGTACAGGCTTCGGTGACAAGGAAATCATCGTTAACACCAGTGGCAACGGAGCCAAAAGTCTCCACAACTCGTTGGAGACAAGTTTGAAGAACTTGCAGACATCATACATTGATTTGGTAAGTTCCGTTTCTGACACATGACTTTCCTCAGCTTACCTTCTACCGTATCAGCTGTACATCCATTGGTGGGACTTTACGACCTCGATCCCAGAGCTTATGCAGTCCCTCAACAACATGATCAGAGCTGGAAAGGTGCTCTACATTGGGGCATCGGATACACCGGCATGGGTTGTGTCCAAAGCTAATCAATATGCGCGAGACCACGGGCTTCAGCAATTCTGTGTCTACCAGGGCAAGTGGTCAGCAGCGGCACGGGATTTCGAACGGGACATCATTCCAATGGCTATTGAGTAAGTAATTCTGAAACCTCGGCTGCTGAAGTAGAGTTGTGTCATTGATTTTGGATGCTGGATTGAATATCTCCCATGCTGATTGACAATCAACAGTGAAGGTATGGCTCTCGCGCCTTGGGGTGCTCTTGGCAGTGGCCAATTTAAAACTGCTGAGCAACGAAAGACAGTCAAGGGGCGCAGGCTAGACGAGCCCTCCGAACAAATCCTCAAAGTCTGTGCAGCTCTAGAAAAACTGGCCCAGAAGAAGGAGACAACAATAACAAGCGTCGCTCTTGCATATATCATGCAAAAGTCACCATATGTTTTCCCGATTGTCGGTGGAAGGACTCCAGAACAGTTGAAAGGCAACATTGAGGCACTGAGCTTGGTGTTGACGAGAGAGGAGATCGATGAGCTTGAGGGGGCTGCTCCATTCGACCTTGGATTTCCTGGAACCATGATTGGGACTGGTGCTGGGAGCTCGTGGTTGAATGGCATTGCTGGATACTACGATTGGGTCGAACCCGCAATGGTATGTTTTATGCTATCTCTGATTAGGACTGGGCATTGCTGACATTAATCTTCAAGCCGATCACTCCACGCAAGATTTGAGGGAAGTGAATGGCACAAGCTTGGTGCAGCATCATAAGGGTGATGGTACAGAATCAGCAGTCTCTTGAATTCATTCAATGCATTAGTTCTTTTCCAATTCCAAAAACCGCCAACTGCCCAGCGGTAGCCCAAGTTCCAGATCATTTCATTCATCCTCCCTTTTCCCCTTCGCCTCAGTACAGTTTTGTGTCTTCACTCCGTGCCCCGCCTCTACTAGAAGATATGCGCCAGCAAAGCCCTAACAGGCCCCCCTTTCTTGGCTTTCTTCTTTGGGTAAATCTTATCGGTGCTGATCGTGTACTCTCGGAGTGCTTCCTCGGTGGGGAAGCGGCGAGGAATCTTGTTCTGCCGAACAGCTTCGATGAAGTCAAAGATGTTGACCCAGACTTTACGAAGGGCCTACACCGTTTGGTCAGAAGGTTGTTTCTCTAGGCCGCCGCTGCAGGAGATCTCACCAATTTGCACTTAGTGATGCTTTCAGGAACCTCCTCATTACCAACATCGCGGCACAATCGCTGCCAATTCTCAAGCTTATTTTCGCTGCCGAAATAACGTGCGAACTCAGCTACCACGTTCGTTTTTGTCAATCGAGGTGGTTTGGGTTGGGAAGCAGCAGAAATTTGTGCACTTCGGAGTGACATGCTCGCCATATCAAATGCAAGTTGATTGGTGGAATTGACATCGATGGTGACAGTTGGCGGAGCTTGCTTTTTGGCTTGCTTTGCAGCCATTTTGGGAAGATTTGAAGGAGAAGATGGTTTGCTGGGAAAGAAATCAAGGTGTTGGTATTTGAATTCTTGAAGGGCAAAGATACCCCGCTTGGCCTACAAACGGATTTCATGCAGGGGGCCTTTGGCATTACGGACATATCCACAGAATACGGTCGACACGGGGATATCCCCGATTTCAGACAGGCTGAAAACTGATATCCCTTCGCCATTGCTCCTTGAAGACCTGTTATGTGGGTAGGTATGATGCATGGGGACGCAATGCGTAGCTTCAAGCTGGGGTCCAGTTCTCACGGAACAAGTTCCCACCGCCTACTGCTGCATCAAACTCTCGTTAATGGAATCCCTTGACTGCTAATAGAATACGCAGATGCCCTTATTTAAGGCAGTTTCGTGGTTAGATTGTCCACTGGCTTGTGAGAAGAAGCAGGGAAAGTGGCATCTTGAAACTGCCCGGACCTCGTTGGATTATCAGCCAATCTCTCCAAACAGAGATCAGAAGTTTGAATGAGAATCTTAGCGGCGGTCTTCTCTACCATAACAAATAATCTCATGTTTTGTCCTGAATATATTAATAGTCTCACATTCAGCAAAACCGAGTGATGTGTAAAAGTATCAATTGTCTTTATCCCTGTCATCATGTTCAGAAGCAGAAAACTGTGAAACCCCAATCTCTGACAAAACCATTCCTTCTGGGAGGCAAAATTGACCACGTCAAGCTACCGCTTCCTTTGGCGATCAAATGAATCAACTACTCATCTTCACAATTGTCTTGTACTCAAACAGCTTGTCAAGCACCGCCAGCTTGACGAAATCAACTCCAAACATTCGTCAAATCATCTCTCATGCCTATAAACTTCTGCAAACTCAAACAAAACGCTCTTCCCTTCTGTACTTTCCCCAATTCATGAGGATCAAGTTGGCTTGTAGACCAAACAAACACGTATGCACCACCCATATTTATATCCGCGCCCACTAAGTTCCAGCCCATCTTGTAACTCATGAGAAAAACATATCTAGCAGACATCTTCTTCGGAATACCAGAAGATAACATCGTTGCAGTCCGGCTCATCTCTACCAGCTTGCGCATATCTCTCTCGAACCCAAATGATATCCTCCATGACCTTGCGATCCAGCTCCTCAGGCGTGGCCCAGATGAAGTCATAGTCGCGACGGCTAACACCCTTCGGTGGCTCGAAGTCTAGCGTGAACTTTGTTGTGTAGCGGTGCTTCAGGACGGATTTGGCCAGGCGGTGCATTCCCGGGTTTGTTCGAGGGGTCTGGGGGTCGAATTTGGGAGGCTCACCGTTGTTGAATGCACTTAGAGCGCCGGAGGTGGTGACTGGGCATGGCTTGCGCTTGACTGTAGATGGTCCGTCGAGGCCAGAGAAAGGATGGGCGGGGGTGTCAACAGCGATGCTGGCGTTGGTTGCAGAGGTAGACGCAGTCGAGGGTGGCTGGGATGATGTTCTCTCTTCAAATACCATGTTAGGTTGAGTCCTCAAATCATAGTAGTCAAGGAGGAGACGGGGACTTGTACTAACCTTCTTTGACAGATGGTAATGGCGTGTCTCCCTTCGAGGAAGCAAACAAGTTGCTGAAAGTAAGGGGCTTTGTTCGAGTGATAGGTGGGTGAAGGACATCTTTCAGGGAGCCAGTTCGTCGGATCTTCGCAAAGACACTCATTGTCGCGTCCAACTGCTCTTGTTTACTCATACCCTCCTGGTCGTTCCTCATCCGTGGCATCGCTGACTCCGGACGACGGGGCTGGCGGCGAGCTCGAACGCTTGCTTTCAGGTGGTCAAACATCATGCGTTTGCAAATGAGGTGTGAGGCTGGAGATTAAAATTTGAGGCCGCGGTGTTGTGAAGGCAGGACGCGTCAATATTGGTACGATGAATGGTGAACTCGCAAAACCTCTCAGCCTCGTGGCTAGTCGCGAGGCCGCAATGTTTAGAGATAGGTTGGGCCGACAGTCAACCGGTACTGGTACCGATCACCGACATGGCATCCAAATTTTTCATAGCTGTCAACTAGAAGCTATCTTCATTTTCCTAAAGTAAATGGACACTAGTAAAGATTAAATATTTACTTCAATCGACGAGCTCTTAGCAGATACTACTTTTCTACATTTCGTTCTTGGCGGGATTTCTAACGAGATAATCCCAAGGACCATCAAGTCGCTGTATTCAAACCCTAATTTATTCAATATTTATACTAGCCTATTCGACTAGGATCTCACTATATTGAACGCCTTGCTTAACTCGTAGTTAATTTGATCTTCAACTTTGCGTTCAATGCTTAGGGCAATCTTTTGAGAAGCGGGCTCATCAGCAGCACTCTAACATGTTACAACAGAAATCTCAATGAAAAGAACCAAGGCTCCTTTACACAAGTTCTGTGCCTAGCAAGGTATCAATAAAAGCGGGTTTCAGGATCTAGAGAAGGTAATTTGAACGATGCTAAGGCCAGTTAAAAAGGCGGGACGCCCTCCGGTTCATTATCGCTTAGCAGCGGTACTGTTTACTTTCTTGACTGCCCCCGTTATCCAGCACCATCAGCATACATGTGTACAAATTGGCCCAAGAGTTGCCATCACATCATCTAAGAATGAGTTAAACGTCTTAGCGAGTATGATATATGAGTTAGAGGAGGTATGTAAGGGGACCAGCAACCGTGGGCAATAACATGTCTTGGCAAAATGTATCTAAAGAGATCGTGTATCCTATGCCTTTGCGTCGTTTCGACCAACCAGAGAAAGATGCCGGCTTCTGAAATGAATAACTTGTATTCATGAGGGCTTTGCGGTGCTCAAAATGGCATTCAATAAATCAACTCCATACCTCAAGATTGATCTTAGTTGGCCGACCAGAAAACGCCATCGGGTTCTGATGGGTGTTCCATTAGCATTAACCAACAAATTGGTACCTGGCTCATGTTTAACTAAAAGAAAACGGGGTGTGGGTGAACACAGACGAGGTTGGTGGCAGGTTTAACAACTCGGGGACGTGTACAAAAGTTCCTCAATCCTAGAACTCTAGTTGTGACTCACGAATTTCACATGCAAAGATTCGCGAGCATTCTAGCTACTTCAGAGTACTTATACTTGTAGCCCTTTGCCACTATATATACACATATTTAAACATTTGAATTTAAGATTCTTCGTGAACTTCAAAATCTCATTTTAACAAGTATCACTTTGAAGTGGTTTCAATAAATTCTTTCGCGACATAACATAACCCCAGTCACAATCCAAGCGCGTCAGTTAGTAATGCGTATGCCTTGCTCCAAAGCTAAAGTTTTGTCAAAAACAAAACAAACAGCTTTACCTCGCTTAATCACTTGGCGCCTACCTACAACCCCACGCCATCCTCAGCCTCGAATTTCTCAACCACTTGTCTCCTCTACTCCACGACAATAACAATCTGCCAATCTTGTTTTTAAGTCTTGATTTGCACTACTTTCGTTACCCAGAGAGCCACTATACTTGCCGACTTGTTTGTACTTGGCTTCTGCGATCTCAAATTCTTCGGTAATATTCCCAAAATTGTGCGACCATCCCGCGAATCAAAATCTTACCAATGAGACATCAGCTGAGAATATTTTATTACTAGTCCGGGGCTTCTCACTATGTTGCCTGAACATATCCTCGAAACTTACCCGCGATACAAAGAAGACACGGACGCGTTTGCGACATAGCTGTCCAATACTGCACGAGCCTGCGGCTATCGTGGAGACAATCTGGTCGAGGAGCCTGCCAATACCCAATCCGCTGCTTCTGGTGGCAAACTCAAGGGTAAAGCAAGGAGGGAAGTAAAGAACAAGATCACAGAGCCCGCTTCCAACACTAGAACCAAACACAGACTTCCTACGAGGGAACTGCTCATCCAAGCTGGGCTGGTAGCTTCTCACAACAAGCCACGTGTCACGGTTCCCCTTGCAATTCAGATTGTTCTACGACGAGCAATTACTGCCAGGAAACGTTGAAGCACATGGCTCCAGAATATTGTCAGTGCAACAAAGACCACTGAGTTCCAGGACTCCAATTCAGCACACGAGTACTTCATCACGGTCTTGGAGCGAACCTTTGAGCTTCTTGAGCCGAGATTTGAACCAAAAAAGTCTGCAACGAGAAGCGATGCTCAACGAAGCTCCTCTGCTCCGCATAATTTGCAAGATCAAGCTTCTGAGCTGAGAAACCGCTTTCAAGGCCTAGCGGTTGAAGATATCAGTGGCTACGAATCCCAAAATATGGACATCAGCTTGCCTCCAACGACAACTGCACATCAAGCGAACCGGTCGAAGGCCCAAACTACTGATGCTTTGGAGCTAGAACTTGCAGTTTTGAACGACATGCCGTTCTTTGTTTATTGTTTCTTCGAAGATTTACATCGCACAAGAAAACTCATCCTTGGGCTCTGGGAGGAGTTTAGAGCAGGCCAGCTGAGTGCTTTAACGGCTTCGGTCACAACAAATATAGCCATGGAACTTGTGCAAAAGGCCGAGAAGGAAATTCTGAACATACTCGAATCGAAAGTTGAGTATCATCCGCATACTTACATTACAATCACAACAGTGATCTGCCCTGTACCAGAACTCAGCTTCAGCCCTCCTACCTTACAATACATGAAGAGTATGGGACAAGCGAAAGAAGAGTCACCAATTTTCTGCAAACCAAACCAACTGGATGACTTTGTGTTCCTTCATACCTTTGTATCCCCGGAACGAACCCAGGTCTGGTTACTGCCCAACGATGCGCAGACTTGCATGGTGTCTATGGAGTACGTCTACTCGGTATTTCGATCGATTGTCCCTACCAACCAAAAATGGGCAGCAGAAGGGGACCTATTGGCCAAACTCTTGATTGACTTGCACATAAAAACACAGTATGATGAACTTCAAAGCAGAGATAGAGATAGTGCTTCCCAAAGTGCTGGTGTTCCTGGTCAAACGGGGTCTTTCAAATATTCCCCCCTGCACAACGATGAAGTTACAAAGCTCCTACAAGAGCCATCTGAGTCTATGAAGATCTATTTCTCTGTCGTTTTCGGGGCTCGTATCATTCTGGACATATTGGAGCTTCTAAGTCAAGATTCTGCCCAGCCTTACCAAATGCTTTGCCAGGTCGGCACCAATACATGTGAAGCTCTGGGAATGGAATGGGAGAAACCGGAGATTTTTACCAAATCCAGAAAAAGCCAGGGCAGACTCAGCAGCGAATGGTTAACAGTTGGACAACCGCAGAAATACTCAACGCAGCGAGGAACCTTTCTGGGCGCATTATGAACGTCATCTCCAGAAACGGCATTATACAAACGAAGCAATGGTTATGTCGTCTTACCCCATTCTCCCGAATCAGTTACCAGCCACAAACATAGAGTTCGTCAATGTGCCGTCAGAAGACCCAGACTTTTATCTCGCAAACCAACCGATTTACTGCAGCATGGAGACTCTGTATGTTTTGATGGACCGAAACGAACTGGGAATTAATTTGGCCAACAAGTCCTCTGCTTTGGCTACGATGGCTCATTTGTACAATGCCTTGCCCCTGAAAGACATCTTAAAGGAACGTTGGATCGAGATGGACGGCTTTATCGGCAGAAATATGAGTGCATTTTTCAAGGGATCACTCCCTCAAACAAACGCTCAAATATACTCAAGGTTCCTCCTATGTCTGGGAGTTTCAGCTCGCGAGTTTGCTCCAGATTCTCGTAAGTCAATCTCGGCAAGTGTTTGGGGCGAAGTATTGAAAAAGTCGCAAAAAATCCTGTCGACACCAGAATTGACAACCTCCTTGCAGCAATACCTGAAGGGGGAAATTTCTGAAGAGAAGTTGCTTTTCTCGAGCGGAAAGGCACAACATCCTGCGCGGGGATCGACCAATCGTCAACTTACCTAGTTGGAGCTACTTGCTCTATTCAAGCACCATTGCCAGGAAGCCATCACCGGTTTTGAGGCCGATATCATCTCTCTCACCAGAAAGTCTGCGGATCTCCTACAGCGTATTCGAGCAGCCTTGAAGGGCACACACTATCTTGGGCAGGAGCACCACAAGGATCATGGTGAGATGCATGAGATGTGCCGGCAATGCAACATTGAACTCGCTTTTAGACTCTTGTTGAATAACGATCAGGACAAGATGCTAAAAGCTGCGGGAGAGGTGGTCACCGGTTTTCTTCCAGAGGCAAATGCCATCGTAGAGGTTGCACCTTTAGATCCGGTTGCCGAGACTCGGATTTAATGACGGATGACTATTTTATGCAGTCTCTTGATCTTAGGGATGGTGCGGAGATGGCTGGGATGCAGTATTCTGGTCAGTGGCGTTCTTGAGATAATTCAAAATGCAAACTTGTTTGGTGTTTTGAATTCTCGCTTAGCACTGGTACTATTTACTTTCCTGACTAGGCAAAATCCGGTCGTAGACTTCTCTTTGCACTATCCAAGAATAGAATGATAATGCTAGTGAGTATAATCTATAAGTTAGAACATGTAATGTGAGAGGACCACCCTCCCCAGTCAATACATGGCTCCCTATCCACTTTCTTGGCCAAGACTTCCACACGGATTGTGGACCCTAGGCTGTTGCTTCGTGGGGGAGCAGGCACCACCACCAATATGAACAAGCTGTCTCCACTTGGTTGATTTTAATTATCAGCGGCAGCCCAAAGTACTGTGACTATTGCCTAATAGTTGGTGAGCAGGACTACAAATTGGTCAATCGTCTAAACTCACACACTTCTCTTGACAATGCTTTTGTTTACATTTCGTATGAAAACCCAAGGCTTATAAATTCACGTTTGAATTGAGTCAGCTATTTATCTTGTTGAGTTTCTGTATTATGGTATCAACATTGTTGCACTTTCAATGTCAAAAACAGGTCATGGCGACTCTGGCGAGCTGACATCACCGCGATGTGCTGAGAGAGAGCTGCCGAATATCGGACCAACTTCAGGCACTTTTCCACGTGCTTTACGCCTTAAAATATGCCGCGAAGGTGAATCTACAAAACTGCTAGCTTCTCTGCGACTAGCAAACAAGTGCTTCGCCATCATCGCAAGAGCGTTCTTCTTACCCTCCTCGTTTCCAATCAGTGATCCGATCCACCTAGAGGTGAACCTCATGTTCCACCCCTCCTCTTCTCTCCCTCTTGACTCAACGCCCAGTATTTCACTGCGATTTGGCAAGTCTCTGGAAATAGCCTACTCTATTCTCAACGTTCGTGAGGTAGCAGCTGCTATCTCTGCCTACTTTCCAGAATGCGGCTCACCCTCAACCATCATGTTACCCGAGGCTCTCAATTGCAGCTACAAGCGCTACAAAGATGTTGCGAACGTCTTCATTACGTGGCTTCACAGAGAAGCGATTGCATGTGGGTACAAAGCTCCATCAAGTCGATGTGCGAGAGTCGAAGACGAAGACCAATCCGGACATGCCCTCCCATCCTCCGCAACAAATGAACACAACACTACCGCCAAGCTCACTTCCACCAAAGAGCTTTTGCGCAAGGCTCAGTTCGTCGCCGAGATCGTGAGCCCTCAGATTGAGGCAGATATCGGGGCAGGGGGTCGGTGGATGCATTCCTGAGGAACTGATCACCCGGCGTCCTCGCTCATATTACTCTCCAGTTCCGCGACCCCCACTGACCTCAGCGAGCCAACCATAGTGTCCTTCACCCAAATCAAGCACCCAACGCTTTCTATACGAGTCCGATGTGGTGTATCGGGATCAGGCCTCCCGTCAGACATCGAACTGTCACCCCCCCTCTCCCTCAAAATAACCTTCACCTTTCTTCCCCACCTCTCACATATCCACCTTGGACACGATACAGCTGCCTAAGGGTATAATTCTCACCCCTCTTCCCAACCAATATCCCCTCTACCCCCCTCATCCCACCCAAAAAAGAAGAATTCCCATCCACCCAACCGCTTTCTAAAGATGGGATCGGGGTATATAGATCTGGGTCTAGGCCCGCTTTCGTACTGAAGAAAATGACAACCACCGATACGGCTAGGAGGGTGTATGTGAGTACGGTGGTGAGATTGAACGGTAATGCTGGGTGCATTTTGAATCTGGATATTGGTGCGGTAGAGAGTTTGATAGTGGCGGGAGAGTGGGCAGAGCAGTTGGGGTTATTCGTAAGAGAAATCAGTGAGTGGGATCTCGATATCGCGATCCGAGGAATTGAGAGATGGGTTTGAGCTCTCGACTTCGCGGAAGAGGACGGAGATGATGGTGCGCCACGACATGAGGTTGGATCTTTTTCTCCAATTCAAATAGATATGTAGTCGAGATATCAGAACGCCCCCAAAAATATTGAAGTAAAGTCGCGGGATCGAAATCAATCAAAAACGAGAACGCGGTGGTTGGAAGAATATGAGGAGTTTGTTCTTGCTTAGTGGGAAGAAAGGAAGGTAGATAAGTAGATGAGTGACATGTAAATTATATATCTCGTCTAGGATTTATTGTGGTAGGACAGAGCATCCCAGAGATCCCGAAATTTACCTTTCTGCATCTGCATGTGGTACAGTAATGTGACGTCTCTCGTCCGTGATCGAGACCGACGTTCCGGCTCTCCATACAAAGTACACGAAGTCGAGACGACTCCACAAACTCAGACAGATACGTATATTGAATGTGTGTCACTTACTGTGAAAATAATTTCGACGTCCTGAATCCAACAAGAAAGCAGCCCGTGTCTGTGCGGAGGTATCGGTACGGTACGGAGGACTTGGCGGTTGCGATGGAGGTGTAATCAGAAGTCCGATGGTTTACGGCTGGTGGTCGCGTTGAAGCGAGTCCTGTAAGCGACACGAGCAACCAAATCAGTGACCAACTCATCATCGAACGGATCCCAATATCCGAAAGACAAAGAGATTAACTCTCATCGAATGGTGAAGAGTCAGAGACATACCGTAACTTTGTAGATTATCTACACGACTGGCGTTACGTACGAACCTCCAAGCCAGAGCGCGCGCACCACCCTCGGCAAAACGAAGACCCTTCGTAAGCACCCGTCCAGTGTCCACTGTCCAGACCAAACAGTAGATACCCTAGCTTAAAGACCCTGCATGTGTCAAAACCCCAACCAAACCCAGCCCTTCCCACTCACTCACCCACAAGGTCAGGTCCAGCCATCCAAGATACCATATAACGCTGATTAGCATGCTAACTAAGCAGCCAAACCCAAACCACAAACCCCAAAACCCAGACGCCACCCCGCGCAAGCCGACCCGACCGAGTGTAGGAAGCGTCGGAGCCAATAGCGGGGAGCGGGGAGTTACTTTATTCAGTTTTCCAAGTCCAATTCGGTTCGATTCAAGGTTGGATAACTGGTGAGTTGAGTGATGATTAATGGATCACTTTATCGATTACAGGCGGGTGTACTGTACGAGAAATACGGAGATGCAGATCGGTTCGTACAAGTGAATGTCTGGGTATCTATCGAATAGAAGGAATATGAAATGTGGGTCTATCTGTGGGTAGACCTCTACTAGGAGTCTGGTACCGTACCGTATTGAACTACTTCTGTCCGTAAACTGTAAGAGCTGACCATGAAGCAAAACACTCACGGAGAAAGTGAAGAAAGTCAAGTCATGATCAACCAAAACAGCCAGCGGCCAAGCCCCCAGCCCATTCATTACATAAGATAACCGCACCTCTTCATGCAAGTAAGACGCAATATAACTGGCCCATCTCCATCCCAACAGGGGTCTTATTAAGCTTTTCCCTTTCAATCTCCTGGGGGTAGGAAACGAAACGCTAAAAGATTGCCTATTTCGGGGATCAATTTGGCTCGGTTGTCTCTGCGTCTCTGGCAAGGGGAGGGGAGGGTACTGTAGGGCAGTGAAGGGGGTTGATTGGATGGAGTTTACAGAATGCGTAACGTTAGGAAGCAAGGGGATAAGCTTGTGTTTGCAGGACAGGGCAGTGGGGCGCGGGTATTGGGTTTTGGAGATTAGTAAAGATAGAAAGAGGGATGCGATGGGGTGCGATGGGGTGCGATGGGATGGGATTTTGCCGTTCTGGGTGGGGATAGTGAAGAGCAAAAGCTGAGGGGAGCTTGGGTTGGAGTTTGTTTGGAAGGAAATTGAAAAAAGTAAATAGAAACCCTGAGGAGATGGTGAGTGAGGATGGGTTGTCACTCGACAGAATAGATAGATAACGAAAGAGGAGAACAATTGAACAGAGACGCAGCGAACAACAACCGGTTCACGGAGTGCAAGAAGTATTTTAAGCACTCTAACCCACGACAAACAAATATTACAATAGCGATAACCCCCTCCTCCAATCCAATCCTTCAATCCATCTCTCAAATGAACCATTCCAATCAGTCCCATACCATATTCCCAGCGCCATCCAGAGTTCTAGAAGCTCCATCTTCAATGCCCGTTCAAAGCCTGAACGCCCATGCGAGATCCCTATACCGAGTGAGCGGTACACTATGCTTCATAACCAATCCACCTAGACAGACCCAGCGCCTCTCTCCTTCTCTCTCATCTCCGCGAGGATCTTCTGGTCTTCCTCGCTGACGGGCACGCCTTCCACGCTCTTGACTTTCTTGCCCTCCTTGAAGATGACCCATCCGCCAGCACTGGCAATGATACAAGCGAGGGAGATGAACAACCCAACGCTCCAGCTAGGACGGTCGTATTTGTTGAATCCCCACATGAGACCGTTGAGGACGATCTGGAGGAAGGTGTTCCAGACAAAGGCCCAGATGACGAAGTCGAGTTTCCAGTATTTGGCAGTGGCGGGTGCACGTTCGCCTGTGAGCGGTGGGTCGGGCGAGAGGCTGGTGGGGAGGCAGAGAGCAGACTCTGGGATGCCTTCTGGCAGTTCGTCGGTTTTGGGGTCCCAGTGGATGGGGAGTTCTTGAGAGCCTTGAAGTCTGAACCAGCCGCGGTGAATACCGGCCAGCTTTCTCAATGCATCGTTGTTCTTGCGATAACGCCATTGGAGAAGGTAGTAGAGGTCTCTAAATCTCCAAGGAATGAGTCCGATACCGGTGACGCAGAAGAGGGCGTTGAGGATTTGGGAATCGATCTCGAGCCAAGTTTTGGCGCCGCTGTCCCAGGAATTCCAACTTGGGTGGGACATGGCTGGCGTGGCTCGAATGAGGATCAGGAAGAGCATACCACCCCATGCAACGATGTTTAAGGCGTAGATGGTGAGGAGAAATCCAAAAGGAGTCGTGACGAATTTCCAGAATCCAATGGCACCGATTCTGAGGGCTTGCATCTTGGTGTGTTTAGGAGGGAATTGATATCCATTTTCGTATGGCACGGAAGGATCATGAGGCGTGACAACCTTTGCCTCTCCATTTGAAGGGGTCAACAGACTCTCAACACCAACTCCATCAGAATCTTTCTTTTCGTCGAGATTTGTGGGAGCCTTCACGGGTTCACTAACTGGCGGTAGATTCTTGAGTGTCTTATGGCGATGGAAACGAAGGATGTGGTGATCTGAATCGCGGTGGGCGTTACTATTCCTCCTTTGACCAGGTCCAGACCAGCCGTCTGATTCAAAGTTGCCTTTCTGGATATCGTTGAGTGATGGGACGTTCGATCCAACTGACCCAAATGCGTGGAACATTCCAACAGGAGGCCTTGATGTTGTGAACGTCTCTATCATCTTGCTAGCTTTGGATCCATCCGCTTTCGATTTATTTGTCTGCGTCGGCGAGAGAGACGACCCGACGGCCTCATCTGGCGCGATTGAAGGGGCCATTTTCCAGAGATTCGATGGTGGTTGTAAAGAACGCCGATGGATATCTTTGAGAGCAGACCGAATTGTACTTAAACTGGAGGTCAACGAGCAAGAGCGGGCGTTCAGATCCTTATCCCGACGCAAAATAAACGCCCCATGGCGGTATATGGTGGACAAGGGTCCAGAAGGACGAATCTTTGGTTGTTGCCCTCATTCAGGCATGTCCACAAGGTAAAGCAGCGAAAGCCTTCAGTGGTTGCTGACGGACTAGCGTGCTGCACAGTGATTACTGGACGAGTCTGGGGTTTGGCAGCCAGATAGTGCCCTGTAAGCACACGACAGGGGACGGAAACTTAAAATACTGTGTCTCATGGCGATAATGCATGAGAGTAAGCATTTCTTTTGACGATCCTGAAATACGGTCCAGGTCCCTTGCTTTAACTCCTCAGTTGCGACCTCGTCAAGAGAACGGAAATTTCAATGAGGTAAAATGCTGCGACCGCTTTTAAAGCTCGGTGATTCTGAGCAACACACAATGATATTTCTCGGACTGTTCTGCCGTCTCACATGAGAGCCAAGCATTCCACGCATTTCACTGGACCGGTTCGTGGTGAGGAATGTGCTCGGAAGCTGTTTAAATTCAGCCGGTGGCCGAGCAACGCGAATGCCGAACATCAATACAGACTGAAGATTACTACTCCATATGCTTCGTAAAGCACTTGGTATCTTGTTCCTCCCTTTGTTGATCTTTGGCAGATCGCATGACGGTAGTCACCCGTATACAGCAACGGCAGATCTCAATTCCAAACAGTACACATGTCCTAGCTTCTCGCCAATTCTATCCGCTCCCTTCCCATGTATTTCTGCCAGGTCTTCTGCGGAGTGCTGAATGTCGGATTGTGGTTTGTAGCAAGAGGAAGGATGCATTCGAGGAATTTTGAAGCGCGATAATATCGGGTTTGTGCCGTTGAAGCTCAGGGAGATTGAGGAGGCCGAGTTAGAGGGTTGAGCAGGGCTGGGATCGGTCGAGTCTTGTACACCAACGGGAGACCTGATGAACGATATTGCGAAGCTTGTACTGAGCCTTGCGGCCAGCGATGTTGCTCCACGGAGCTTTTAACACGGAAAGCTGCCATTGAAAATGGCACATAGGCTGTCTCCCAAGCCGTGTCCACGTCGAAACTTGTGTCGGTGAGCCACTGAACTTGAAGGCGTATAATCGTAGATTCGGTGGACAGGACAGTGCTTCGCTGCCCGCAGTATTCCAGTGATGCTTCAAACCAGTTCGATCTCTCCCTTCTCCACCAAATCCTTGACATCTGACCATCTCGCAATAACCACCTCTCCCCTCTGTACATCTACCTCGCCATCCCCATCTCTTCCTCTCCCATGTACAGCGACCGCAGACTCCCCACTACCATCCCTCGCACCCAGTCCCCTAACAAAAACACCCTCTTCCTCGTCCGGGCCTCCAATCATATTAATCCCCCCCGCCGTATCATTGAGGTTCTGCAGATTCTGCGGGAAGCTTCCCAGGAAACTGCTCAAGTAGTGCGAGTGCAGCAGCTGCTGATGTCTCGTCGCGTATGCAATCTCGGTCTCGCTGAGTCTGCCAGAGTGCTCGGGGGAGAGGTAGTGGAGGGTATGTTTGTCGATTTTAGCAATTCGTGCACGCAGGTAGGAGCGGATGAGGAACTTCCAGCGCTCGACTTCGGTTTGGATTATGATGAGGCTGAAGTTGGTTTTGGGGTCCATATCGCCGGTCATTTGCTCGACGAGTTCGATTTGCTGCTTGATGCGGTTCGTTGCACGCTCGATGAGGCCATCTTTTGGCCAACTGGGAGGGTTAGATAGATGCAACTAGAGGGTGGGTATGGCATACGGTAGGAGTTCAGTCGCTCCACGCTCGTTGACCCAGGCTCTTGTCAATGCTTGCAGGTCTGCTTGTCCAGAAGCTCTACCTTGGAACTCATCGCCCTCTGCAAAAGGATCGCGGTCGAGATGGCGAGCGTTCAGGTCCTCGAGAATGTCATTGATATCCATTGTGACGGTATGTATCTGCGTGAGGCAAGTCTGGCACAACGGAGTTTGGTTGGCACCTAGGTAGTGGTTTGTTTGGAGAGGGGATAGAGGGGTTAGACGCGCAGGTTGGCGGAAAGCGTGTTTGGGCAAAACCTCGGCCGCGGACCACCTAGCGAAGCTGGAGGAAAATGTCAGGAAAGAAGTGCCAAAAAAAACCCCCCGGGGGAAAAAAGCTTCTCTTTAATTGAGCGTGCTGGATAGGAGTTACTATCAATTCTTTTTTTTCAGGGTTTAGGGAACAGGATTCAGGGTACTCGCGGCGCGGGTGGTATGACCACCTACCATCTGAGCTCGACTGACCACGCGAATTGGCGAGGCTTAGCGAAGGGCCGTACGTTACTCACGTTTGTGTTACTTTGAAATGATATAAATATTCCCTTCACCCTCTGTTTTGAATCAGCACTCTCTCTCCAAATTTGCTGGCGCTCATTATGGCCATGCTCCAAGTTGCGCAGACACTTATAGGGCCTAAAGGGTCATACGAATTAACCAGAGCTATGGTGCACGGCGTACACAGATCGACTGTATTCAAGGCCAAGGTTTTGTCTGGGACAGAACTTGTCCATGGATCGCAGTGCCTATGCTCCCAGATCACTCACTTTCTCGCAGATGGAAACTGATCATGTTAATAGCGTGTTGATCAAAACACCGACCCCTGAAAGGAGAAAGTTCTTGACACAAGAGCATGACCCTTACTGTAAGCCCGCAATTGCGTCGTCCCTGTTCATTCGAAAGATGTACGACGAAATTAGCGAGCCACCGTGCTTGATTTTTGAGTGGATGGACCAGACCCTCGCAGACATACCTCCCGAGGACCATTTTCAGAATGACGCATTGTACAAAGCTGTCTTCGAGGCTGGACTGAATGCGCTGGCCGCCTTGCGCGACGAAAATCTTGTACATGCGGATCTTAGGCCAGACAATATCCTCACCTCCGGCATTGAAAGCCATAAACCTATAGCCAAGATAGGAGACTTGGGTGTCAGTATGTACTGGAACTTCATTTCCGTGATCTGCCCGCATCTAATGACCTTTTAGCAGTAGAGGACGGCTTCAATGACTATCAATTCCAGCCATTTGCAATGCGAGCACCAGAAGTTTGGCAAGGGTATAGCTGCACTCATCGTTCCGAAGTTTGGTCGCTTGCCGCAACTGTACTTGCTTGGGCCAAGCCAGGCATCTTGGGCACTGCGGGTATAAAAGACGGAGTGTGGCCTGAACTTTGGTGTATAGCAAATCTGATGAGAGCTTTCCCAAAGTGGACAGCTCTTCCTGCAACTTCTCGTGTAAACGAACTAACATGGGAATGTGTAAAGGCCCTTTCGGATGCAAAAGATCCAGATCGGCCGGGCAGACAGTACATTGAAGTTTCTCGATTAGACGAAGAACTACAGAACTTCTCGGATGAAACAGCGAAGATGCTTCGTTACCTTCACGTAGCTGATCCCAAAATCAGACCCGAAGCAGCTTCGGCATTGCTCTCATCGGAATTTCAAGCTCTGGTGCACAAGGCCAACGTCACAAAAAAGATCGGAGTAGGGAAGGACATCAATGCGAGTTAATAGGCTCACTTGTATTCCATATGCCTAACTAAATCAAATGCTCCACCTCCATCTCAGAACCTCTACCTGTTCTCTCGCCTCTCATCTGCCCAGTCCTGCGCATCTTGGACTCTGCCTAGGGTTTCGCCAGTTACCTCTCTGGCTTTGCATTATCCCAGGACGAAGATTATAGCGGAGTAACAAGCACACATGACCGGTCTTCCTCGAGTGATCGGTCTTCAGGAAAGACTTACGCAGTAACGACCTCTATCACTTCTTCAATGTCGTCTTTTGCAAGGGAAGCCACCAGAGTGTCTCTCAATCCTTCAGATTGCGCTTTGGCGTAATCTTTTAGATCTCGGGGTCGTCGACGGCCTTTCTTGAAGTCTTTGGAGCTTGTCAACAGGGTGCTTGCCGTTCGGTATTGATGTTGTTTTGCTCGGCCGTGTTCTTCAGACATGTGATGAGCGAAGAATGTATTTAGTAGAGTGCCGTCCGTCGGTAGTAATGTTTGGATGGTTGATTGACTACAAGTTTATTTATTCCATGGGAATGTACAGCTGCGGCTGGATAGAAATACGTACTTGGAGTGTAGGTGTGTACCTACAGCAGGTTATGTTTGGTTCTTGGCCAATGCTCGCCCCACCGAAGAGATCGTTCCGCCGGCGATTGAACATCCACAGGGTAGTCGTGAATTGCTCACACCGATTCTGGGGCAAGTAACTGTCGCACTGAATCCAATGAAGTCCGCTAGTGGACCACGAATCGCTTCAACACTGAGCAGAAGTTCCCGCCTTGGTAGCTAGCCAGCCAACTCCCGTCGTCCACTGAGTAGTTATCTAGGTGGGGGCAGCTCGGTTCGCGGGAGACGAGTCGCTTAATTGTCGGAAGAGAAAGGAAATAAAAAATAGCGCAAATAATGAATTAGGGCCAAAAAAAAATTGGTAGCTTCTCTTTGATTGAGCGTGTCCTTTGAGGAATTAGGATATGCATTTAGGGAGCTTCTGACGATGAACTTACATCCTTAGTGCAGGGGCCATGCTAATCTTCTCTGTATCGTTTCAAATTGCTACCCGAAGTTAGTGACCGAACGGTCGAGCGAGATAGGAAGCACATACACCAAATGCGGCGAACCGCAGAGAGAGTTTGCTTGTTTGGCTAGAAGTAGTACCAAAATCTCCCCCGAACATTGCCCGCTCAGGCGACCACACCAGGCTGCAACCACTCAACCATCGTTCCTACTACACAAATTATTCTCAGCATCATTATTGAATCATGCATTTTATGCGGGAAATTTATCCCTTTTTCCCCCTTTTTTGCCTTGTAGTTCTTGTCCATGCTTTTCACAGAAAGCAGAGTCTTGAAGAAGTGTTTCCTCAGTTTCGTCTCGCGTTCTTCTCTTCCTACACTTATGTATATCGATCCTGATATCACTACTCCAAAGTTCTGGCTGCGATTGGTGGCATGCAAAGGGCGAGTATCGCCAGACCTCACTTCATCATCACGTCGTTGCTCCACGATGCCATCTCGAGGGCACGGACCAGGACACCAGCTGATCCTGTTTCCAATGCCCAAGATCTCAATCCTTTGCAAGCTCGATATCCTTCAGGCACAATTTCATGTCTCACTACAGTACTTCTTCAATCTGATAATGTTTGCTACATGTCTTCACGGAAAGGACATTTTCTTCTAATCTCATCGATCGCGCCGATCAGTAATGTGTGTTTTCCCTTTCGTGCCTTTCAAGTGTCGGTCCGCACCTGCGCATGCCTTCTCCTCCAGCTCCGTCATTTTTCACGCCCAGCTTTTTCACTTTGGACTATCAATTTCATTTCAGCAAACAAATCAACCACCAATGAATGTTCTGTTTCCATTTCATGACTTTTGGAGATTCGATATTCCTTCGAATAACCCCTCGTTCAACTTCTGCCGTCCATTAGTTCGAGATGCCTTCATTTTTGATCACCCACCCACCTTCTTCTCATCTTCATCGCGCAAAGCATGGCGATAGGAGTCGCCACTACTACAAAGGCATTCTATTGTCCCCTCGGTTTATTTTGATCATCCACTTCAAGGTTACCCCGCTTGTTCCTACCCCGCACTTGTTTACAATCTGAGTGACAATTCAAGGAGCCATCGAGGCTGGTATGTCTTGCTGAGAGATACACAAGTGAGATTTTTTTTCCTTCTTGAGAGACGTAGACAGCAGTCGTGGGATGGTCAGTCAGTCTCCAGTTCATGTTGTCATTTTGCTGGTACAGTACACCGAAGAAAACCCAAAATCGACCCTCTCCCACCTCAGCAGAAACGGGAATACTTCCATTCACTAACGATACAACGTAAGCATGTAAAACTTGTTCGGGGTCAAGGAGTTGTGGGCCATTCTGCAGAGACCTCTAGTGTACATCGACTGATGAATCGAAGTGAAAGCTTCCTCCTGGGTAACTTTCCCTCAGTCAATGCCCTCCTCACCTCCCACTGTATTCACCCACGACCTAACACACACAATCCCTTTTCAACCTTGAAAGACTTTCACCTTCTCCACTTCAATATTTATTTCCAAGATCTGACTATATGTCCGTTCCCGAACCTGTCATTCCTCGACATAACGGTACCGAAGATGCTGCCGCGTGGGTGGAAACGCACACATGGTCACGAGGGGCCAGAACAAACCAACTGGATGTAGACCTTGCTTTGGTTGAATATGATAACCCCTCTGTGAAGACCGTCTCGAAGGAAGACTCTCCTAGGTAAATAGATACGTGTTCGTTTTCCAGAGAAAAGCTCCCTCCGATGACAAAGACCACCAAATTGACAATTCCAACCGGGGCGACAGCAAAAAGCCATTAGAACATCATCAAAATGATCGCACGTCCCAAACTTAGTTCGACAACCCCAGTTCCTTTACCCAACCCCTGACACCCCCCAAAACAATTCTCACGCTCAAGCTGAAAATATCCTCGGACCACTCTTCATGGCATACTCTCTCTAGAATCTTCGTCGTGTCGAGACAACTTCTCTCGCGCAATAAGTCATTTATATCGAATAATCGAACCCCTAGCGTCGTTGATAGAATTCCGGAAAATTTCCACACTCTCGTAGAATTGGTTTTTACCCTACCAGGAACTCGATCAGGAAGCTTGGCGAAGTGAAGTACGTATCTCCAGACAGGCCAGCCCTATTCTCTATTACCAACCCAAAAACGACAGAAAGGAAATGGCAACCACAAAGCAATTGACAACGAGCATGAACCATTTAAACTTCAATCACATCGAAAGAATCACGGTATATGTATACAGACGGGGAATGGTCATTTCATTTCTCCTTGTTACGACTCCCTGGTTTCAAGCACCAACATCACAGATCTCTCACGAGTTACCACTTAATCACCCCCAGAACCACCAGAATAAATGTGCATAACACCTCTCAACTAACCCGAATGCTATATTTATGCCCTCCAAAATCAAGTCAATTCAGTCTCCAATCAGTTACCAAACCAATACCTTAGACTTATTGACAGCTCCCATGTTACAGATCCTCTGGGAGCCATTTTTGCTCTGGACCGCGACGGTCTTGAAAGTATAAAATGGAAATTTCTTGGGAACTGGACAGATTGTAGGTAAGAACTGGGAAGATAAGGAATGTATGCTGTGGGTTTTCGAGTAGTACGCAGCAAGGTTCGCGCGGTCGGGTGGCTCGTGGCTGCATGAGATGGGTGTGGGCCCTGACGTATCTGAAAGCCGTCCCCCAAGGTCTGCTGTATTCGTGAGAAGTTCCAAGAACATATTAATGATTATTAGACAACCGGCAGTATGTAATGGAGTGACAGCCGTTAAATCTCCCAGAAGATTCTACATTTTGAACTAACCTACCTATCGGTAGAAAGGTTTCCATCGCCTTTTCTTCACAGCAGGAGTTGATTTCTACAACAACTTCATGTTAGGAAGGGGTTCTCGACGGTTCACACAATAGGTCCCATGGATTAGTCATGCTCGTGAGAGATCTCGATGCCAAATAACCCCAAGTAGGCAGAGGAAAAATATATGCCCAGAGGAAGGGGGAGAGCGAGGCGTGACCAATTCACCAATTCACCATTTTCGTGATCTGAGTAGCTGGCCTGTATGATTCCAAATTGAAGTTTTGTATAACCTATGAGTATAAGTACTTCTGTCTTTTGATGCTTACTTCCTCATGTATTGGTATCCGAACACCACGGCGAAAGGTACGAGGCAGACGAGCAGACGTAAAAGATCAAGGAGAATAAATATATTCTTCTCATAAGAAGTTTTGCTCCGATACTTTTCACTGCTTCTTTGCAACACAAATTCTGATATAGACCTTTATTTAGAGCTTTGGTTGTCATTTTATTGACAACAGGCAAGTCAGTGACAGTCACATCACAAAAAGACAAACAGGAACCAACTGTTCAATCAATGACCGAATACCTCGAACCCGCAAGTAAACCGCGCCTTGTCCTCACCAAACTGCGATAAACCAGAAAGCGCACCGTATAAGTGTATGAAAAAGTATCTCTAGGGAGATAGATTTGTATAGCCCAAAGTTAGTGGATGTGAGATTATGGTGTTTATTTATCCCCTTGAAACTAAGCGAGCGCGGGGTAAATGAGGGCTAAATTCAGAATCAATCTACCTACTTGAGATCTGAAAAGCTCCTACAGGGCAAGCGAAAGCTTGTTTGAAATAATTTCTAGAATACTATGGAGAGGGCTTGTTGCGATTTTCCGAATAATCCAAGTTGAGAAGTCAGGTTTACTCTACGAAGAAAACACAAGCGGAGCCAATGACCAGGGAAAAAAAATGGTCCAAATCCTATCACAAAGATCGACAGCAGCGAGCCGCACAGCAGCAGTATTTATTCGAAGCTCATTTGGGTACAACGATACCGAGGTAAATGAATGACTATCATGAGCACTCATGCTGATTCCTACAGTCCGCAATTTTGCTGGCATGTAAAAAGAGGTTGGCTTCGCCAGTGACTCTCCAAAGCAGCTCTCGCCAGTCCTCCTGCAATACCAGGAGGGAATGATGTCAATGTTGACAATGCCGCGCAGAAATTAGCAGAAGGTTCACATTTCAAGCTTTTAATTTTAACCATAGGTTGCAATCGCTTGTCGAGATAATTCAAATATATATTCACCAACTTCTGCCATGGCTCAAGTATTTTCTCTACCTTTACAAATGCGAACGTGAATTTTACAGGAAATTCTGCCGAAATTAATTAAATGAATGAAGTTAAAAAGCAAAATCCTCCAGTTTCTTGCTAACTTTCTAACCTAAAGGGCTCACTGACGAGGTAGTTCATGGATGAAGGGAGCGGTGATGTCAGGATATGGATTTTTGATAACAACTAACCTCGCCGTAGATATTTTGGAAAATATACATTTACATTTCAACGATGTGATTTTAAACGCTCTGTCTAGGCCACATCCTCAGATTGCGGAACTTCGTACGGGAAAATGCCTAGGATTCGGAGATGCAGAGAGCGGACGCGTCATTGATTCAAACGTGCAGATACATCGATTTAATTCCCTCCTCTCAGTCAATAAACAAGAATTTTTCCACTTCTTCATCTTCCTGAGGGTACTTTATGTATGACACGTTCCAAATATTGAAAAAGTAAAAATAATTCACAAGAACATCCTCTCAGGTTAAAAAGCCATCCCATCTCTCAAAGTAAAATCCAAGTCATCACTATTCAAAGATGTAAAACCGCAGGACCGACGATACTACTTTACAATAGGATCTCAACACAAACTCTCTTCCGTATCCCTTCTAGCCCAATATCATCACCGGAGGTAGGGTTTTACCTTACGCATTCTTCAACGAGAGCCAATGTTGGCGTCGATTCCCTCAGACCTCGAGTCCTATTGTAAAATCTCAGGTATGACAACATTTCCTATTTCGACAGCAAATACTCTCCCCCACACACACCTACCAAACCTTCTCTCATCCCAGCCCAGACACTTTCAACCCCCTTCCCCCAATATCTCCCTCCCTCCCACTCAAAGCCAAAGTAATAGCAGTACCTCCGCCCACCAAACAATCAAATTCCCAGACCCTCAAGGCACACTCATATCGGGATCCACAATTGGCGAGCTTGCCAGCTGATGATCCACTTGGAATCTTGGTGGGTATTTGTATTATAAGTCCCCACCCCACCATTCGGGCCACCCCCTTATTCGGGCCACCCCGCTTTTTTCCCTTACCCTCTAAACAACACTTAATAACTCTATAACGGTTTAACTTCTATATAATCTTCTGTAGCTTCAGAATCTCCTGTTGAATTTGAATTAATAGGTACAATTTCTCGGTCTTTGGCTGTAATTTGAGCTCTTTAAATAACTTGAATGTTTATAAACTTGGAATTTTGCTATTGATATCGACTTTGGAAAGAATTGTTCCGACGAGACACGCGAGTTTTGGAAGAAGGCAATCAAGGACAGCTATGAAGGGGACGAGGGGAGAAGGAAGGTCAAGATGGCGGCAATTAACTTGAGAGATCGGGATGGTCTCCACGGCAGGCTCGAGTATGTTAGGTGTCCGGTACTTTGGTTGCATGTAAGTGGGATCCAAACTAGTGATAGTTTCAGCTGAGCGTTTGTTAACTTATGAGTAGGGCGCCAACGATGCACTGAGCCCTGTAGTAAGTGCGGAAGAGGAAATCAGATTATTCAAGAACTCGCCCGACGCTCGTCTAGCAGTCGTCAAAGATGGCCAGCATGTCTTGAGCTATTCGCATCCGCAAGATGTTGAGCGCGCTGTCGCAGAATTGGTGGCTAAATACCACAGGAATTAGATATGTACGCTCAAGCGCTGAGGCAGCTAGCCTTGGCAACTTGTGCATTTTGGGGAGTTCGTTCGGTCTCATCGGAGGTCAGGGCAAGCTCTATGAGCTTGATAGTTAGTCGTAAAATAGGGACAATTAGGATAGTTGTCGGAGTATTGATAAGGAGTTTTATCTCACCCCTCACTGGCTTTCAAGCTTTGAAGCTCCTCTTGTATATAAACTCCAACGCCTTTGCATCCTTCTGGGCCTACTGTATTTGTCTTATCACGACGCGGGCTGATTCTTACTGGGAAATTCAAGAACTTACGAATGTTTTGGGGTGTTGTTTAGCAATCGGTGAGAACATATTCTCGCCGCACTCTTTGGTCTCAAGTGGGACTTGTCCAACCCCTACAGTACTACCC
>JAFJYG010000662.1:0-30623 GCA_017366145.1 Cadophora sp. M221
CCACAGCACAACACCAACACCAACACCGACCGTCGTCGTCGCCTTCTGCAATCGCCTCGTCCCTTTCTTCGATCCGACATCCAGGATCAGGACCAGGACAGTACCACCCATCTCGGGTGTCAGTCGCACATTCTGTGCCACGACCTGACTGACTAACACCGCTTCAACCGCAACCGCAACCACCCAGCCCAACTTCGCCTGTTCGCGACGGCCCGCCCTTCAACCGTCCTCCTCCCTCCGCATTCCAACCAACACCAAGCCAGATCAACAACAATAACAACAGCAGCAGCAGCAGCAGCATCACGCTACGTGGTCTATTAGGCCTGCCACGAATAATTTCGACTACCTACATATCCGTCTCGAGGCCCTTGCTTCCTGTCGCTAATCCGCCGCACATTCTAAAGAATAAATTCTGTTTCTGTCTTCCCGTTTCATACGGCTGCACAGCCAAGGGCAAACCGCCCGCATCCCTCAATCCAAACCCTTTGGGAATATCTCCACTCCGGCTCTCTCTGGTAGAAAGTCGCGAGCGAGAGATAATTCCTAAACAGGCTTCCCGATGCGTGAGTCTCCTGTCTCCTCTCCTCCTGTGTCTGCCTTTGATCGCTTCGCATTCTCGAATGAACTTCTGCTAACTCTCTGCCACAGCCCCCAGAACGACGATTACAATCGACTCTCAACACTCTCCTACAGGCAGCTCTCGTTCGAATTCGCGTTCGAATTCTTATACCGACGAAGAAGGTTCATCAGGTACCGGCGTCCATGTCCCCTCAAACGTCGGTAGCAACGATTATTCTGACCCTTTAGACGATTCTTGGGACCCGCTTTCCTCAGAGGAGATCGAACCTTCAGACTCGGCTTCTCGACCAGCCTCTCGTCCCCGAACAGGCGCAAGATATAGGACGAGTGAGAGTCGACCACCACCATCACGAGCTCCCACTCGCATACATTCAACTAGCGAGCGACAATCGCGACCATCGCGACGTCCACCCGTCTCACGAGTACACCGGCACCCGGCGCCGGCACCACCATCAAGCGTGGAGCCTTTAGAAGACTACCCGGGCTATGGCCGAGGCTACCCTGCACCACAACCTGGGCCTTATGGTGGTGCAAGGGGGCCTCAGCCAGGCTACGCCCAAAGTTCTTACTCCGTCCCAGGCGGAGGAGGATATGCGCCTCCGTTCGGAGCCGCCCCAGGCGCTTTAACACACTATGGGGCTCCAGGAGGATACCAATACCCTCCCCAGAACCCTTTCTCCCCTCAACCACCGACTCCCCAGCCTGCGGGAGCTGGTTACTTCAATGGGAATCACCATCCAATGTCTGGGCATAGCACCCCTGGCGTGTACAATGGTCATGATATGGTGCACTACCCACAACAGAACAACTTTGGTGGTTTCCCTGGGAGCCCATACCAGAACATGCCGCCACCACAGCATCATATGCAGTACCAGCAGCAGCCTCACTGGCCTCCGAGTGACCCTTCCGTGGTGGGCACTCCTCAGCTGGATCCCGAAACCGAGAAGAAGCTGGCAGTCCTCGACGTGATGATGAAGCAGCAGCAACTCGATAGGGAGAAGGCAGAGAGAGAGGAGCAAGATAAACGTGCCAGAGAGGAGCGCGCCAGACAAGAGCAAGAGGCACAGAGGAGAGCGGCAGAGGACCGAGCAGCCTGGGAGAAGCGGATGGATGAGGAGAAGAAGGCCGCTCTCGCAGCTTATGAGGCTTCGCAGAAAGCTGCCGCCGAGGCTAGAGCAATTGCAGAGAAGAAGGCCGCTGAAGAAAAAGCCGCATGGGAGAAGAAACTTGAGGAGGAGAAAAGGCAAACACTGTTGAATTACGAAGCAGCTCAAAAAGCTGCCGCTGAAGCTACAGCTGCCGCCGAGAGGAAAGCAGCGGAAGAGAAGGCCGCCTGGGAACAAAAGCTTATTGAGGAGAAGAGGCAAACTTTACTCAACTACGAAGCTGCTCAAAAAGCTGCCGCCGAAGCTACAGCTGCCGCCGAGAGGAAAGCAGCGGAAGAGAAGGCCGCCTGGGAACAGAAGCTCATTGAGGAGAAGAGGCAGACTTTGCTCAACTACGAAGCTGCTCAGAAGAAGGCCGCAGAGGATGCAGCTGAGGAGAAGAGAAAGGCTGCTGAGGAGAAAGCTCTGTGGGAGAGAAAGCTCGAGGAAGAGAAAAAAATTGCGCTTCTAAACTACGAAGCTGCCCAAAAGGCTGCTATAGAAGCTGCTGCAGAAACTACGCGGAAGCTTGCCGAAGAAAAAGCTGCTTGGGAGAAGAAGCTGAAGGAGGAGCGAGAAGCGGGTGTAGCGAAGGGTGTCGAAAATGCAAAGAAGGCTGCAGAAGCGGAGAAGAAGAAGGCCGAGGAGAAGGCTGCCGAGGAGCAAGCTAAAGCTGACGCTGCTGCCGAACTTGCTAAAGTCAAAAAAGATGCGGCGGACGAGGCTGCGAAATTGAAAGAGGAGGCAGCAAAGGCTAAGAAGGAGGCAGAAGAAGAGGCGGCGAAGGCTAAGAAGGAGGCAGAAGAAGAGGCGGCGAAGGCTAAGAAAGAGGCTGCCGAAGCATTGGCCAAGGCGTTGGCTCCACCTCCTCCAGAAGACAAGAAAAAGCCAATTCGATTCAAGGACGCGGTGGGAAGAAAATTCAGCTTCCCATTCCACTTGTGCGCGACCTGGACTGTAAGTAAATCCACTGGCTTCGTGTTTCTCTGCTAATTCATCCTAGGGAATGGAAGAGCTCATCAAGCAGGCATTCTTACATGTTGATGTCATCGGTCCACACGTTCACCAAGGTCATTATGATCTGATCGGTCCAAACGGAGAGATCATTCTCCCCCAGGTCTGGGAGACTATGATTGAACCAGATTGGGCTGTCACCATGCACATGTGGCCCATGCCTGAGCCGCCAAAACCTCAGCATGCAGGCCCACCACCCGGCCACCACTTCAACCCTCATGGGCCAGAGCGACCACGAAGTAGCCATCGACCCCATGGAGTGGGGGGCCGCGGTCCACCATCCATGCCTCCCCCATCGGCACATAGGGGGGGTGCTGGGCCACCTCCACCTCCACCGCCACCTGGCTTCCGAAATGGCATGCCACCGCCTGCGCCTGGTCAGTATCGGGAAAGGCATGGTCCTGGCGGACCTCCCGTCGTGGTCATGAGACCGCCGGCCTCTCCGCCGCCCAAAAAGAAAAAACCGGAAGCCAAAGGAATGTTAGGTTGGATGGCCGGGAAGCCCGCCAAATCGTCGGGAAAAGGTATGTGTGATATCCTTCCTTCCCACATTGACAATAAGCTTACCAGAACAGGTCCAAAAAAAGCTGAACCAGACCCATGTGTCGTCATGTAATTGCTTTTTCTTGAAACCGATCCTCCTCCGAGACCCAGCACCGGTCTCTTGCACGATAGAGTGATCTTGAATATCAGTATGCGAAACGAACTGGCAGCTTTTACCATAATCATGGATCCGAGCTACCTGATTCATCATCTTCCCCTCCTGGGACTGTCAAAACTATGGGTGGAATGTTGTTCGATTTGTTTCTTTTCGCTGTCCCTTCTAGGGCTTTCAGGGTATCTTTTTTTGTGTCGAGACACCAGTGTTGATATAGGAGGGTGGTTGGAGACGGAATTTGCAAACGCATAGTTCAGGGAGGCATGTCTTTTTCCCAGTTCACAAGATTGGGTTTTGGCTGTCTCAACAGGGGATGTTAGATGTGGTTGTTCTCTCATTTCCGTTCCATTTACCACCTTCTTGGATTTAGCGTTGGATATCTTACATTTGTTTTGGTTTGTTTCATTTGTCGTGGTGTCATTTAGCGTGCGATTTGATACCTCAACTCTTCGGGAACGATCTACTCCAGGCCTGTTTTGGATTGGGGGAAATGAGATGATAATGGGTTGATGGTTGGATGGCGATGGGTTGGTTGGTGTTTGACTTGATACCTTGTTCTGGTTTCGGTTTTGGGGGCGGTTGGATGGGTGGTGGTTGTGCCTGTGGAAGCGGAAGAGGCGCTTTGGGGGATCAGGCGTATTGTTCTTGTCGATGTTAGCAAACTGGACGCTTCGAATATTTGGTTTTGATACACACTGCATTTTAGTATACCTGATAGATCGTTCATTGCAAGCAATTTGCTTTCTTTTTAAAAGATTCGTGCCTGTTTTCATTTCCATGTGAATCAATCTCACTTGGGGTTCGAAGCTCGTGTTTGGTTATTTGTGTTTCTTGGTTCCTGTCTGAAATCTCTGGGACAGTGTGGCTCGAAGCGACCCCTGAACGAAGATAACTTACAATTGCGATTCCCTTACTCCCGTCACTGCATTCCACTCTCGGTCCCAAACCTCCGTACCCCCCTTTCCCCAAGAAAACCCCAAGAGCAAAAGGTTCCGCGACAAGTGTCCTCAAGGACTCCAAACCGTGTACCAAGCGAATTTTGCATTGTCCAGCCATTTAGGCGGTACCAGCCGTCCCTATCTGCATCAATGGAACCTCAATCAAAGTCGTAATATATCCAAGGTCACATTACCCTGTCTATGCTGTTGGTGTCTGTCCTTTGTCACCCCGCCACCCACACCATTCCATCTATCTCGGGTCTGGAACCGTGTGAGGTGAAGTGAAGTTCCGCTGTCCTTAAAATAGTCGGAGCTCCCGTTGCGGCGACTTGGGGCCCGCTGCTAGCCATTTAGGTCGCTTGGTAAGGGTGATGTTTGGGTGGTTCAAATACCTATTGTCCGACGCAGAAGTTGTGGGAAATTGAGATATGGGTTTTTTCTTCTTTCCTGTGTGAAAATGCTGTTACTCAATGTTCTGGCGCTAGGTCTTTACATCTGCTTTTCGACTTCGTTTACTGCTGCGGTTGCTGTGAGATCGAGGAATTGGAAAAACGTCCTCCATGAACGCCGAAATGTCCCTCCCAGTGGCTGGATGAAACGTTCTCGTGTATCTCCCGAAGTGGAAATACCCATAAGAATCGCACTCAAACAATCGAGCCTAGAGAGTCTCGAGAAACATCTTCTCTCCGTATCGACGCCGGGTTCGAAGGATTATGGGAAGCATTGGAGTCACCATCGGATCGCGGAGACGTTCAAACCCAGACGGGAGAGTGTGAATGCTGTTTGGCAATGGCTTGTTGATGCGGGGTTTGATGGGGAGGGGGTTGGGAGGAGCCAGAGTTTGGGCTGGTTGAGCTTTAATGCTACGGTTGGGGAGGTGGAGGGATTGCTGGGGACGAAGTATTGGGTTTGGGAGCATGGGGAGAGCGGGATGGGACATGTGGCTTGTGAGGAGTACAGCGTGCCTGAGTGGGTTTCTCTTCTATAAACAATTCGTTGCTCAATATTAGTCGCAGGTTTTGAGAACTGCAGAGAGAGTAGCTAACAGTCAACCAGACACACGAGAGAGCACATCGATTTCATCACCCCAACAGTCCATTTCGATGCCAAGATTCTATCGAGGAGCAATAAATCACCTGATGGCAAGAAGAAAGGGGCAGGCTTTGGTGAATGGGGAAAAGGCAATGATTGTGCCCCGAAATTATCGCCCAAGCCTAAGCCTGTCGTTCATAACCTGACAGATTGTGCGAATAACATTGTCCCAGACTGTCTGAGGGCATTGTATGGTATCCCGGAGCTGGATCACAGAACGAAGTTGAATGTGAGTTGGTCCTTTCCTCCATGTCCTCCAAAGGGTTGAGATCTGAAGCAGCCCAACAGCCCAAGAACAGCTTCGGCGTCGTTCAATACACACCTCAATCCTACCTCGCATCCGATCTTGACATGTTCTTCCGTAATTACTCGAAGAACCAAGTGCAAAAACGGCCAACGCTCCGCTCAGTAGACGGAGGAAATGTCTACAACACACCCAACTTCGGACAGAACATCGAAGCGAACCTTGATCTGGAATACGCCATGGCGCTGGTCAATCCGCTCAATGTGACACTGTATCAAGTTGGGGATCTTGTGAATACACAGTGGACGTCATTTAACAATTTTCTGGATTCCCTGGATGAGACGTACTGTTCGCGGGATGGGCAGACGGAGAATGTCACGGCGCCGATTATTGATGCGATATATCCCAGTAAACTTCCTGGTGGGTTTGCAGGACCTAGGAACTGCGGGGGTTGGGTAAGTTACCTTATTTATCGTCGTATTTTGTTCAATCTGTCTTGGATAGTCGTGCCTCAACGGCATCTACGTTTCTTTCGTCCCCAAACCATCATTCGACATTGTGACTGACCATTCTCCCATGGCCCAGGCGGCTACCAAAGTAATCAGCACATCCTACTCCTACAACGAGCACGACCTCACACCTGCATACGAAAAACGTCAATGCGACGAATACGGCAAACTCGGGCTGGCGGGAACAACTTTTCTCTACTGCTCTGCAGACTACGGCGTCGCTGCCAGTCTAGATCGTTGTATCGACCCGACAACAGGGGAATACAACAACGGAGTAGGCGGGCACTTCGCCCCGAGTTTCCCAAGTACATGTCCATATATAACCAGTGTAGGCGCCACGCAAATCGCGCCTAAGCCTTCAGTCACCGCCCCGGAAATAGCGTGTTCCACGAAAATATTTTCAGGCGGAGGGTTTTCAAATGTGTTTGCTATGCCATCGTACCAGAGTAAAGCCGTGGGGAACTGGTTCAAGAGATATTCGAAGGATCTAGAGAGCGGTGAGGGGGGGTTCGGGAAGGATAGATGGAATAGTACGGGGAATGCGAGGGCGTATCCGGATGTGAGTGCTAATGGAGCCGGATATGTAGTTGCGCTGGTGGGGAGTTATGATTATTTGCTGTATGGGACGAGTGCTAGCACACCAGTGTTAGGGGCAATTGTAACCTTGATAAATGAGGCGAGGATGAATAGGGGGAAGACTAGTCTGGGATTTCTGAGTATGTTGATATTTCGGTCATTGTTTTTGGCTTTCGCTTGCGTGTTGACTTCCCCGTTTCTTCGATCCAAGCTCGTTCGCTTCAAAAGAAGTGGGCTGTATATTATATAGCATAAAACGCTAACTTTACTTTGAACAATAGACCCAGCACTGTATGCGAACCCGCAGATGCTAAATGATATCACGAAGGGTTCGAATCCGGGTTGTGGAACTGATGGATTCAAGGCGACCTCTGGTTGGGATCCTGTGACGGGGTTGGGCACGCCCAGTTATCCGCGGATGCTGGATTACTTCTTGAAGCATTGAACCGATCGTGATTTAAGGGACTGTGGGGGCATAAAATGAGATAGGTATTTGTAGATACGAACAGGAACTATATTCGTGTTCTTCAAAATTGATGAGATCGGCCAGAATTCCCGTCGAGGCCCTCAGTATGTGTGGGGATGCTAAACATACGATGGCCGCGTTATGTGGTGTATATAGCGGGGGACTGTGCACGTGTAGCAGGTGCGTATGGAATCTGAAGATGCCCTCTAATCCCTATACAAAGCAGCATATTTACAATATATATCGTGGCGGTTCCACAGTGACCGAACCCTATCGCGGCACTAGCGGGTACATGACAGTTCGCTGCCTCGTGAAACAGGCTTCCACGTGGAGCCGATCCTCCTGTAGTGTCTGTGAACAAATGATGATCATGCCTTGGATAATTCGAAGATAGCTCGACCCATCTGAACTATCACTTGAGATCAAACTCCTGTATTGACGACAGAAGCTGTGCCTGCCAGTACTCCCCATTCATTATTCCGTGAACATAAGCATCGCCAACAAGTCTGAACCCCCGATCACAAGGCCTGAGAATCATTGGGATTGTACAACCCTCAAGCACACAGATGGTATCTCCAATCTCAGACTGAGCATGAGCCAATCCAACATACCCTTTCCGCGTTGTGAGAAGTCTCCGATGGAACATATCGCGAAACTTGCAGGCGTATATAAATTCCATTGCATTTGGTTCGAATCCAGTTGAGGACTTGGAGGCTCCGAAATCCTGAACGCTGATTTCATCGTAGTCTGCCGATCGTTCGACCGGGTCACTGTGGGGTGTATTGAAGCGAGACCAGTCCTCTAATGTTCGGCCGTAGATCTCGAATGATTTCACGGCCGCTAGACAGTCATATGTGAGTCTCAATCGCTCGCCCTTTGGTCTCTTCGAGTCTTCGGACCAGAGTTGTGCGAAGTGGCCGCCGTAAGAGGATGGGGCCTCCACAGTCGACAATTCACTCTTCTTGTGAGCAATTCTGTCGGCAATAAGACTACGCCAGATGGCATTGAAAAGGTCGCCTTCGCCCCCATAAATATTCTGAGCCAGAGAGTGCTCGGCGGTGGAACCTGGCAACCCTTGACTGAGAAAGGGTTTCGGCTTGTCGCCTCCAATGAGGTACACTGCACTCAGGCTACAAACCCGATCGAGCACATATCCGCGGACCGTCAGGCTCATGCCATCTTCTGAGAATCTAGGATTCGCATTTGATTTCCCAGATGCCAAGTATCCGGACTGCAAGCCTCGTTCGACACTTGAAGCCCAAAAATTGCCTGCTGGACCTTTCCAAATCCGCGTCCAGTCTATTGTCCAAGAAGGAAGTTCCTGTCGCTTCGGTACGGTCGGGTTGTCGATACACATGAGATCCGATGGTCCAACTTTGCTCTTGGTATCTTGGCGACACAGCATCGAGATTGTGAGTTCACGAAGTATTGTATCGAGAGGTTTTCGATAATCAGGGTTTGGAATCAGCTCCGAGCCATCAGAGCTTAGTCCTAAAACGCCAAAAATCTTGTCTCTTGGTTCACTTGCTAGTGATCGACAGGAAAATGTCAGAATTCTTTCGAGGTTCATGCCCTTTGATTCCCGCCCTCTCTTGTTCCGGGTTTTGCCAACAATAATCAACAGGTAGAGGATATCCTTGTAGCCACTCTCGAAATAGTCTTTGGGTTTCCTATCCCGCAAGTTCGCCATCGCTGTATCAAGGATATCAAGACCGATGGAAGACGTTCCCCACCAGAATAGTACGGATTTTGATAGAGCTAATTCTTGGATGATCCAGGTTCGCTTCCAATACGCAAATTCCATCAAAGTTTTGACTGAAGACCATCCAGCGTCATTACGCCAAGCCGTGTAACCAGTAAAAAGTGCTGCAATTGCGTCCTCGAACTCGGCCTCTGGCTTGCGAGTAGCAAGTGTCTTGAGACGAGTGAAAGCCGTGTCTGCTTGATTCTTGCTATCAGGGCCGAGCCATGCAATGGTGGTGGCAGCATGTCTATAAATGGCTTTCATCCGCAGAATCTGTTGACCTCTTTCGATCTGGTCGGTTTGGTTGATACACAGAGCGTCAACCCAGATATGAGAGTGACCATTTGCGCGAAGGGATCGGAGAGCTGCTGCAAGATTTGCTGTGACGGAGACTGGTGCGCCATCGACATTGATTGAAACAGCATCAACTAGAGTGCCCCAGCAATAGGAAAGTGCTGTGTAATCGGGATACTTATGAGAGCAAGAGAAGTGTTGGAGAATACATCTGATATGTTCATCGCCTGGCTCGGATATGATGTTGAGAATTCGAATGTCATCCCTGGCTTCGTTCAGCGGCTTGTATCTCAGTCTCGACAGCCGTATATGTCCATCAAGTTGAGATGCATTCGGGATCGCATGTGGTTGTCGCACTGTTTCAGACCGTGTCACTGAGATTTCAGACTCATTCCGAGTTTCATCGCTGAATGAGGAATCGATCCTGTCAATACCACGGGGTTGGTTTTCGCCATGCTTCTTTGGTCTGACTGAGAGCAGTCGCTGCCACATCGTATTCAAGCCGAGAGACGGCATTTAGGTCCAAAAGATTCTCCACAGCCGCTGCGAGTAGTCACTCAGTCACAATTCTGGGGATAATACATGCTGGAAACGCGGTAAAGCGAAAGCAGGGTGTGGTGCGGTAGGATCTAGGTCAAAGCGGAGGAGCTTGCTTATTCGAACAGAGCAAGCCTGTTGTGGTTGGTTCTTGGGAATTAGATGCGTGGTAAAATGTATGGTTGGGCGATAATTGCAACTGCAAATGTAAACAATGGCTTCGATGTTGAAGCTCAAACATCAACGGCGGCTGCGGGAAGACCCCGGATTCCACGTCTTGGCGCAACCTTCCCTCTTTCGGACTGACCAGGATCATGAATCTCTCTTTCAATCAATTATCTATCTTGCTTCTATGAAAGAATGCCAAATACGTTTGGAGACAAGGCGCTATGCAGACAGTGAGCATTGTACTGGTATATGAAGGCACATTCTTCAAGGCAGAATATTCTCTTGACTTGAATCGCTTCGCCAAAGTCTCAAGTCTCAAATCTCAACCAGTACTTCATAGAGACAACTCTGCCTTCAAGACATTCCCAACAGAATATCAACACAACCGCAATATCAAGCCAATAGAGGCGTGCATAGAAGATTGTAGCCCTGAAAAGTCCGGAGACATGACAGTGGGTCCTCCTACTGGGTGTTCAGAACGACACGGAGTTGCTGGTTGCATTTAGAGCAGAGCAGACTTGGTTGGTGTTCAACAAAGTCGGTAGTAAGCCCGCATACTCGGGCTTTTAATTCCCATACGATCAAAGCTACATTCAAACGACGGCATCTGATCCAGACAGTCAGTCTCATGGGATATGTTCAGTTCATCCATGACTCACTCGACTGGAGCGAGGCTGTTGATGCAAAAAAGTGGGAGAAAGGCTCTCCTATTGTTGGTACAAAGATATATGCATCTTAGCACAGCCGCATTAATCCCATCTCACCGCTACTCTCTTCTTCAAAGCAACATAGGGTAATGGTAACATCAAGCCCACATTGTTCTCAGAACGAGCAAAAGCAGCTGGTAAATAGAAGACTAGGTACTTACGGATACGGAGTACCTAAACGTGACTCGGATTTTAACGGTAGTCGGCAAAGCTTTAAGTCCATGCCGATACAGAGAGGCACCTGTGGCTGGCTTTTGAGTGCGAGGCAGGCTCTGCCATTACAAAGCAAGAGCCTAACTGTTGACTGCTGACAGTCTTCCAACTCGGCGTCCTTTGGCTGCCTACCTACCTACCTGCCTGGCTCTCGGATGGATGCAAGCGGGCAGCCCATCAGTCTTATCTTCCATGCTGTTGCTTGAGAACGGGCGTCTTGCCTAGGCAGCTTGCACTGGTCAAACATGTCATGACTTCAGATAGATGGATGACCTTCTCGAGCCTGATTAATAACCAATGGCCGAGGGAATGCAGGGGACCCTTTCTGTCGGGACGGGCTAAGGCATCTATTCGATTTGATTCGGATTGAGTTCTTAGGGGGAAAGGCAAAGACTTAATCTGGAAAGTTTCGTCCAATCAATGAATAGTATCTGTATCCTGGCCCAGGAACGATATGTCAGGCGAACCCTGCAATGCTTGTTGACCAAACAAAACCAGGATGACCAGACCAGAAATGCCATGGAACTGCAAGAAGTTCCCGGTCCCCAATCACAGAGTAGATACACCTACTAAAAAGAACTGCAAGATGCCACTACTGCCGTCGATACCTACCTAAATTACCTGATTAGGTAGATTGGAGATGCCCAAGAGTCAGACCAAACAGCAGAACGAGGAAGACGCACACCTATGAGCTTCGGTACATTCTATCCTCCGAAGTCTGATTTGAAATGCTGTCCACCCACCACCTGCAGGTGTACCTATCCACTCGAGGTCTAAACCCTAGTCATACATCTCGTGTAAGGAAAGTTTCGTAGCTGACGAGGACTTGGGACGGAGCTTAATATGTTTGCTTTATGAAGGTCAAGAGATCCCAGTCAACTTCTCAATATCCACAGAGAAGTTAAAGCTATACCTTGACCTCGATCTACTTGTAGACCTCGACGTTGTGGTAGATGCGATGCGATGTTTCTGCCATCCATGGATGGGTGCTTCCTCAGAAATATGAGTGAGGGTGGATGCCCTGGACTGGAGTGGGATGGATCATGGATAACAGAGCAGCAGCGGGGTCAACAAGCACCTACAGCCACCACGCTAAGTCGGCCGGGGAAGGTCAACTAGAGAAAGCCCCACTGAAATGTCCGCCTACTTACAGTCAAGTCAGTCCTAGTAGGTGTAAGTTTATTTATCTAGGTAAATTTGTGAAGCTACTAGGCATCTAGTGCAAGAAGGTAGGTCGGTGTCCCGTCGGTACGAGTATCGATCGCATCGCCTTTCGGGCCCGGAGCATATCTATCTCGGTACCTACCTTGCTTGATAAATCGTAGGAAATCCAACCTCTATCCATCCCCATGGCGCAAAGATGACTTGACCCAGAAATAGTCGTCGTCCCCAGTTCTTTCACTTTCTCTCACTTCTTCTTACTCTTCCCCGTCACCTTCGCATGCTGTGTTCCTGTTCCTGTTCCTGCGCAAGCTTGCACGAAACATCATGGCACGACCCAGCCAAGACCAAGACGCCGAGGAGGAGTACAGACCCGCTGCTAGTAACGACCCTGCAGCAGCAACACAAAATACCAACCATACCGAGCCTCTGGACAGCGACGGCTACGAGAAGGAGTACATCGAGATAAGGGCACATGGCCATACCTCAAGTCAAAGTGGCTCCGAGGCAAATCCCAAGGGCGGCTTGGGCCTGGACGAGAAGAGACCGCAGATTGATCGGACAAAAAGCCATGCGACCACCACCAGTGCTTTCTCGGGGACCGATTCGCATATTGATGGGCCAGAGAAGGAAATGCCATGGCACAAAAAGCTCAATCCCTTGCGATGGGGTCAAGCACCACCCGTTCCAGAGACACGGGGCGAGTCGAGAGAATACACAGCTTCGTTCCTAAGCTCGGTGTATTTTCAGTGGGTAGCGCCGCTGATGTCGGTACGTTATTCCACCAGCTGTTCCTCTAGGAAGAAATGAAAGCAATTATGCAAAGAACCATGCTGATAGGAAGCAGGTTGGTTATAAGCGGACTCTCGAGCAAAACGACATCTGGAAAGTCAACCCCAATCGATCGGCAGAGGTCTTGACATTGAAACTACAAGCGTCTTTCAAGAAGAGAGTGAGCAGGGGCGACAAATATCCTCTGCTATGGTCGATGCACGAGACCTTCCAATTCGAATTTTGGTTTGGAGGTGTTTGCCAATTCTTCTCGAACATACTCCAAGTGATATCCCCATTTACGCTTCGATACCTCATCCAATTCGCCCAAGATGCCTATGTTGCACAACAGAGAGGCCAGCCACCACCGCATATAGGGAAGGGGTTGGGTCTCGTTTTCGGTATCACAGTCATGCAGATGATCCAGAGCCTGGGTACAAATCATTTCATTTACCGTGGAATGATGGTGGGAGGGCAAGCCAGAGGTGTGCTCATTTCGGTGATTTTCGAGAAGGCCATGAATATTTCGGGGCGCGCAAAAGCTGGCGGTCGGGAGGTGAAAGAAGGCCCTGAGACTGAAAAGGAGAATGACGACCATACCAAAGATGCTGCAAAGGCCAAGGCCAATATGAAGAAGGGGGGTCCAAAAGTTGTGACAGACACTGCTCGAGGAGTCGCAGGTGATGGGACAGGTTGGGCGAATGGACGAGTTGTGAACTTGATGTCTGTCGACACTTATCGAATAGACCAAGCTTCAGGTCTTTTCCACTTGATATGGACCGCTCCAATCTCGTGTATCATCACTTTGATACTCCTCCTCGTCAATCTGACATATAGCGCATTGGCTGGTTTCTCACTGCTTGTCATTGGTTTACCCGTTCTGACAAAGGTTGTCAAAATCCTCTTTGCCAGACGAAAGAAGATCAACAAGGTCACGGATCAGAGAGTCAGCCTCACTCAAGAAATCTTGCAGTCTGTGAGATTCGTCAAATTCTTCGGCTGGGAAGGTGCTTTCCTCAAACGACTTCAGGACATTCGAGCCCAAGAAATTCGCATGATCCAGGTCCTCCTCTCGATTAGGAGCGCCATCAACGCCGTTTCTATGTCTCTGCCGGTATTTGCTTCCATGCTTGCATTCATTACGTATTCCTTAACAAGCCACGATCTTGCTCCGGCCCGTATATTTTCATCTCTTGCCCTCTTCAACTCCCTACGACTTCCTCTAAATCTACTTCCACTGGTTATTGGCCAAGTCACAGATGCCTGGTCTTCAGTGATCCGTATCCAAGAGTATCTCTTGAGTGAAGAACAAGACGATCAAGCGAAATTCGACGGCGACTCCGAAAAAGCTGTCGAGCTTAAGAATGCTGATTTCACCTGGGAGCGAACAGCAACTCAGGATCCAGACCATGCAGTCCCTATTGGAAAAAGCAAGGCGGATATGAAGGCCTACAAAAAGGCAAAGAAGGTGTCTGACAAAGCCGAGAAGGAAGCTGCAAAGCTTGCATCAACCAAACCCGAGGTATCTGGTGTGACGACTCCTGACGATACGAGCACCCTGGCCGGGGATAGCGAACCATTCAAACTGCAAAATATGAATTTCTCTATCGGACGAAATGAACTGGTTGCTGTCATTGGCGGGGTTGGGAGTGGGAAGAGTTCATTGCTGGCTGCTCTCGCAGGCGATATGCGAATGACGAATAAAGAGAAGGGTGAGATGATGATAGGAGCCAGCAGAGCATTTTGTCCACAGTACGCATGGATTCAGAACGCGAGTGTCAAGGATAATATTCTCTTTGGGAAGGACATGGACAAGGAATGGCAAGTTATCATCTCGTCTTATTTGTCACTTGTGTATACTAACAACCCGTAGGTATCAAAGTGTGATCAAGGCTTGTGCACTTGAGCCGGATTTAGAGATGCTACCCCAAGGCGATGCTACCGAGATTGGTGAACGTGGAATTACCGTTTCTGGTGGACAAAAGCAACGTCTCAATATTGCTCGGGCGATCTATTTCGATGGTAGGTGTTGGGGGAGCCCAGAACTTCCTTTTTGCAATGCCACAAGATTCATTGGGGAAATGTCTTATCGTCCTCTCTAAACATCCTTGATCCGGAAATTGCTAATTCTTCCATCAGCTGATTTGATCTTGATGGACGATCCGCTGTCAGCTGTAGATGCTCATGTTGGCCGTCACATTTTTGACAATGCCATCCTAGGACTTCTAAAGGACAAGGCTAGGATCTTGGCGACGCACCAACTTTGGGTTCTCAATCGTTGCGACAGGATCATTTGGATGGAAGACGGTAGGATCCAGGCCGTTGATACCTTCGACAATCTCATGAGGGATCATGCCGGCTTCCAGTTGTTGATGGAGACCACAGCAGTTGAGGAAAAACATGAAGAGGAGGATCATGCCAACGAAGATGAAATTGAAGGCGAGAAGAAGGCCATCAAGAAGAAGCGCAAGGGTGCCACACTGATGCAAGCCGAGGAACGTGCTGTCAAGAGCGTTCCCTGGTCGGTATACTTGGACTACATCCGGGCTGGCACTATCATCAATACTCCATTGGTATTTATATTCTTGATTGCATCCCAGGGAGCAAATATCTCGACCAGTCTCTGGCTTTCCTGGTGGACAAGCGATAGTAGGTTTAATTTCCATTATCTTTGAACCATTGCTGACTTGATTTAGAATTTGGCTACTCAAAGGGTGTCTATATTGGGGTATACGCCGTTCTAGGATTCTCCCAAGCATTGACGATGTTCCTCTTCGCGGTGTTCCTCACATTCGTAGGCACTAACGCGAGCAAAAAAATGCTAAACCGAGCAATTACGAGGGCACTTCGAGCACCGATGTCTTTCTTTGACACAACACCCCTCGGACGGATCACGAATCGATTTTCCCGAGATGTCGATGTCATGGACAACAACTTGTCGGACGCCATGAGAATGTATTTTTTGACGATGGCTATGATTCTCTCCGTCTTCGCCCTGATCATTGCCTACTTCCACTTTTTCGCCATCGCTTTGGGCCCGCTTTTCCTCATGTTCATCTTTTCCGCTGCATATTATCGAGCTTCGGCTCGAGAGATGAAGCGTTTCGAGTCGGTTCTTCGCTCCAATGTCTTTGCCAAATTTAGCGAGGGCCTTTCCGGCACCGCTTGCATCCGTGCATATGGTTTGAAAGATACATTTATCAATAATCTTCGAGATGCAATTGATGAGATGAATAGTGCATACTATCTCACTTTTGCAAATCAACGTTGGCTAGCTACGCGATTGGATGTCATTGGAAACTTACTCGTGTTCGTTACTGGGCTTTTGGTTGTCACATCTCGTTTCAACGTCTCGCCATCTATTGCTGGGTTGGTTCTCAGTTACATTCTCTCGATTGTCCAGATGATTCAATTTACGGTCAGACAACTGGCAGAAGTGGAGAACGGCATGAATGCCACAGAGCGCCTACATTATTACGGAACCCAGCTGGAAGAGGAAGCGCCACTTCATACGATCGAGGTACGAGAGTCCTGGCCCGAATCTGGCGAGATCATCTTTGACAACGTGCAAATGCGATACCGGGAAAATCTTCCTCTTGTCCTGAATGGTCTCAGTATGCATGTACGGGGAGGTGAAAGAATTGGTGTCGTTGGTCGTACAGGTGCTGGCAAGTCTAGTATCATGTCGACACTTTTCCGCCTTGTTGAACTTTCTGGAGGTTCAATCACTATCGATGGATTGGATATTAGCACAATTGGACTTCAGGATTTGCGGTCTCGCTTGGCTATCATCCCCCAAGACCCTACACTATTCAAAGGAACGATTCGAAGCAATCTCGACCCTTTCAGTGAGCATACTGACTTGGAACTCTGGAGTGCCCTTCGCCAATCTGATTTGGTATCCGATGAGGCAACTCTCGAGGATAAATCACCTGGCCGTATCCATCTCGACGGGATCGTGGAAGACGAGGGCCTCAATTTCTCCTTGGGTCAACGACAGCTGATGGCGTTAGCTCGTGCCCTCGTTAGGGGATCGCAAATCATCGTTTGTGACGAAGCAACTTCATCCGTCGACATGGAAACGGACGAGAAGATTCAGCATACGATTGCAACCGGGTTTAAGGGCAGGACCTTGCTTTGCATTGCGCACAGACTCAAGACAATCATCAACTATGATCGCATTTGCGTCATGGATCAAGGCACAATCGCAGAGTTGGATACTCCCTACGCGTTGTATGAGCAAGGTGGTATTTTTAGGAGCATGTGTGATAGAAGTGGTATCCGAAAAGAGGACTTTGGGGTCTGGGTTGAGGAATAGTTGCATCCGTCAGGTGTTTGGTTGATGGAGCCGATAAGGCATATGTGTGTTATTCATTGCGTGGCGTTCTGAGGATATGTTTTGGATGACAAGCGATCCGGAATAATAAGTAAACAGATGTCGCGAGATAGGAAACAGGCATATAAATGTAATGCTTATTATTTTTAAGTTGTAGAGTCATCTGAAAATCGATAACTTGACTAGTTCACATCACAGTGAGCCAAGACGATCCTCATCGATCATCCGAAGTGTTATGAACCGAAAATTTGAAAGTCCCAGAGAGTTTAATTTGATGATTATAGCCCAAAACAAGAACCGTTTGCGGTGCTTGAGCAGGCAGCCGGCGATGAGACCTGGATCAAGCTCGCTGGGGGGCAGAGATACAGGCGGTTTTGGATACTAATCCTGCGGCTCTGCCTACAGAAGCACAGGTACAATCACAAGCATCGGTATCGAAGCATATTAAGCCCCAAGCCAGGTGATAATAGCGAAGATGGTAGTACTTCTAGTCGTGGGACTGATTACGATGCCTAGATCTCTCGTGTACATACTCGCTTCGATTTGTTTACTTGCTGGCGTAGATGCAGCACAGGCTTGATTGAAGTGTACTGTAAAGAATATGGAAGAATGAACTTTACTAACTGTGCATGGTGCCTTAATAAAATACTATAGCATTATCCCTGCCCCGAAAGTGGTTCAATGCGAGAAGAGAGGAGAGGAGGACGTCGCCTCTGTTCTCCTTTAGATGGCTCGCTTAGAAAATGGGTCATCGCCACTTGCCGAGTTTGGATCAGGTACACAACACTCGCTCCTGCCAGCTTCCTCCAAATCTAATGCCACCATCACTTATATTCTATATTCCCTTCAACATTTACATTCGTTTTCAGCAAACAACGTCGATATCATATATTCATAACTCTACCAGCCAATCCTTCCTACGCTTCTGTGAAAGCACACACACTGTCCAAAATAGCGCCACCCTCGTATCCTCCCACTCACCCAAAAATTCCCATATCGACGCCTGTTCACCCCCCCAGATTCGCCAACGAGCATCGAGTCTTCTTCCATTTCATTCGACATGGGTCCAAAACTACAGTCATCGTCGGCCAGGGCTTCGAAAGATACGAACTATTCTACTCCGCAGCTGGAAAGGGTCTCAAACGTGGATGAGTCTCACCATGACTCTGGGATCGGCTCCGAAGTATCTACACCTGGTTTAGAAAGCCAATTGGCCGAAATTTCCCTTGGAAACGATGTAATGCCGCCATTTGAAGTAGTTGAGCCAGTTTGTGGAGAGCAGCGGGTGCTTACTGTTGTCCTACTCCATGCCTATGACAGCAGCGGTGCGGAGTTGAAGCATCAACTACTCGATGCCACAAAATGTTCGTCCGGAAAGACCCTCCGAGAAGAGCTTCCAGGCGTGAGATGGATATTCCCAAACGCCCCAATCAGGTACCACGCCAAATGCGATAAACCTGTTGAGAAATGCAGAATGTGGGTGGATTACTGCCTCCATGATGACAAAGCTGAAGGCATTGCCAAGATGGAAGAAAGCCTACAAGAAACCACGAACGTCATTCAGCAAATTTTCGAGGCTGAGTGGAAGCGAATTGGTAAAGCGAAGAAGTTCAACGACCGTGTTTTTTGGGAGGATGACGAGATTGTCTTTGGGGGTTATTTACACAGTGCGGCGCCCGCACTGTCTACTTGGATCCTGTCGGGAGCTAAGCTTGCTGGGTTTATGTCTATCAGAGGTATCTCGCCAGACCAGGAAGTCATGACAGAACAGGACAGAGAAGACGTTCGTCGCGGCCAGCCTCCTAGACGCGGTTCGGACTTTGACAAGAATACAGACGAATTTATTAAGGCATGGATCAGTTCAGTCAGCCGCTACGACGATGACACTATTAAGAATATGGCAGCCACACCAGTACTGCTGACGATGCACGATGAAGACAGGAACTGGCTGTTCGATAGTAAGAAGTTGGCTACTGCTCTATATAAGAAGCACGTTGGCCCTAGTGATATGCTAGCTGTACAGTGCTTCCCCTCCAAATCTGAGTCAGAACGGGGTGGGGGTTGTATTCAAGAGCTTGACTACATTCAGGAATACTTGAAAACACTCGTTGCCTTCAAAATGGAAAGAAGCGATCGGACTTTTAAGGAATGGGTGCATGCAAATGCTTCCTCTTAGATCCAGTCAGCAGTGAGCAGTCAAATTTCGAGTGGGCGTCTTTATAGCTAGCATTGTGTTACTATTCAGCTGGAGTTCGGGGTTATCAGCGAGCGGTTATCAGCAATAAATTTAAAATTTGGATTCATAACCAATGCCCGCCCCAGTCTGTGTTTGAGAATGTGACCCCAGTATCCTTAACGTGTGAGTCTATTGTTACAGTTCGATACAAGCGATATAGCAAGTAAATAATACAGAGATCAGATCACAACACTTGAGAGTTTGAGATAGAATATATTCATTGTGCCGCTTGTAGATGAAATATCCTCAAGCCCCCATGTGAGATCTCAAATAATGCTCCCTACGAAACCCCAGATCTAGGCTCTAAATCCGGGAATTTTTCGCGAAAAGGCAACGAGGTCCTCTCTCAGATGACCAAGTAGATGTAGGAAATGAATGTGTTTAACATGAAAAGAGTCGATAAATATGTGAAAATAGCTGTTATGCTTTTTCAGAGGCCTTTGCGATTGCGCTATTGATTGTAAATGATGCCTGAGGTTAAGATCGAGGCTTGGATATAGATGTGCGTGGTTGGGCATCTCGACTAGGAAGAAGACTAGTCTCAAACCCATCAAATATCTCGTTCGGAGATGAAATTTCCCACCACCTACATCTTAGTCTTGATATTGGTCGGCTACGACCGTATGCTGCCCATTGATAGTAGCTTTGCGTAACTTACGAGATGCTTTCTAGACTCTAGAAAGCGGGATCTCTCGCGCTTTGTCCTCGACAGATACCTCTAGACTACGTCGGAAAAGCTCTTCCTGCGGGATGAATAGTGAATCATCGAGGGAGCCATCGACGGTATCCTCATCGCCAATGAACATCTCCTGGCAACGCTGAAGTACACCTCTTGATTAAGGAAACTCCAAGTCCTCGTCCTTGACAGCATCATCAGGCGAGATGGTCTTCGAGGGAGCGAAGTTGAAGAAATGATCCAGACTGGCGGTGGATTTTCTTGGTCTTCTAGCTGGTGTACTGAGTATTGGCGATGCATCGACACTGCCCTGCCCAGCGATGTGCCTGTAGAACCGCGCGCCTGTTTGTGAGGAGGGGGTATGGGGGTTGGAATCTGCCTTTGTTGTGGAGGAGCTCTTTTGAGGCGGGTCGTAGGAAGAGTGTTGCGAGGATTTACCGTCAGACTTGGGAGATGCGGTTGAATTTCTGGATTGCTTTCGAGGGATGTTTTCGGCATCACTGGCGTTGTTGAGTGTTGATGAGCTGCTCGGTGTATTAGAGACATCGTCTTGGTCAACATTGTCACTATCGGCAATATTTGTACGGGTTTCTCGAGAAGAGCTGCTTTCAGATCCATGTGCGGCTTGGTGATCATTATTGTTTAATTTTGGTTGGGCAGCGTTCTCATCATCAGACTCTTCGTCGTCAGAGGAGTCGAATTTGGATGGGGATTTAGACTTCTGCTCTGGAGAAGAACCCGAGAATGGAGGACCCAGGAACAAGCGCTTGTCAAAAGCCGATAGTCTGCGTATACCATCCTGTCCTTCGTGATTGTCTGGAATGGCAGTTTTCCTCTTTTTGACGTTGCCGTTATGACTTCCAAGTCTACTTTTGTTAGCTCGCCATCCAATATTTGTCGATTTTGATTGTGTTTTGAGAATAGATATTCTTTAGAAATTGCGAATAAATTTTGATTTGTAATGTACAGTACAGGGACTCCTTACCGGCTTTCTGACCCCTTCGATCTCCTATAACCAGAATCTGAATTTCTCTCAGAATCTCGAACCCGGGTCTTCTTTAAAGCAACTTGTGTCTCGTACTCGGAATCCCTCTCAGAACCACCAACCCGAGTCTTTTCCAAGTTCCGAGACGCAGGGGTGATATTGCGAAACGACGAAGGAGTATCTGCCTGAGAGTTCGCTGTGCTCAATCTGATAGCTAGCTCCTCTTGCTCTCTCAGAGTTCTACCAGGAGAAGCAAAGAGCGAGTAAGCGACGGGAACAGGAGACTTTCTTTGTTGAGAGTGGTTATTACGCTGAGTCTTCTTCTTTCGATGTTTCTCTGAGCCCGAATCATTGTAGAGGTCGTCGCTCTCGTTGTCGTAGTTCTCAAATTTTGGCTTGGCATCTTTGATATTTACGTGTCCCATTTCATCATCATCGATAATGACAGCTGAGTTGTGGGAGGAGCCATTTCCATTGCTGTGCTTTCGCTTCTGACCTGCGGCCGGAGTACTGGCTTGAAACTGGGGGCCACCGCGCCTGGATCTGGGAGCGTGGCTGACTTGGTGAGTGCGTCGAATGGAATCGGGATCGGGTCCCATGTGACCTCCCATGTGGCCATGAGCGAACCCGTCTTCTTCTGTAAGATCAATGGAAGCGTAATTGCCACGGCCAGTCTCCTTGGCCTCATTCTCTCGTTTCTCTCGGTCTTTCTTGGCATACTTGGACTCTCTGAACTTCCCCTTCTTGCTGATGAGGTCGTTGACTCTCAGCGGTCGCGAGGCCTGAGTTGAAATGTTAGTCAGTCTGAAGCTGAGAGTGGCACCTGCTTAACGAGCGTACCTTTGGAATGAGTGACTTGGGGTATTCCCTCGAACCACCTGGAATTTTGAACTGCATGATTTTCAGTAATTCAAAACTGATAACCGGGTTATCTTCGTTGTCAATATCGATTTTCCAGGGCCGTTTCACACTCTCTAGTCGAGCCTCGTTATCCATCTCGGCTTCGAGCCAATTAATGGGATTGGGGATATGAACGTAGATATCGTCATCTATGAAGTCCCAGTGGAATTTCGCAAACCGAGCAAGGAAGCAATCCACTGTCCAACCTTTATGTGTTCTCAGGGGATCAACCAACTTTGCCGGCTTCGGAGGAGTGAGACCCCTGACAAAGTAACGACGGTCGTTTTGTCCTTCGTAGAGGAAGTCGATGAAGCCAGCTTTCAGCATCCCAGCAAGGCAGAATGCTGCATGTTGGAAATCCGCGACAGTGATTGAAACATTAGGGTATTTCTTCTGAAACTCTTCGTATTTGGTAAGGATAATATCATGGCCTGGAGCAGCATAGGCTTGGAAACCACCGGCATGGAAGTCCCATACTGGCTTGTCTTCTAGGACCATGTGTGGTGGTGCTTGATCGGGTCCCTCAGTCGTGGAGTCGAAAGGTGTCAAAGCCGGACAAGAATCCAGAACTTGGTCACCAAGGTATGTAAGCGAGGCCTTGACGGAGCTCAGTGTTGGGAATTTGGCCAATATATTGGCGGGGTATCTGTCTCTCGAATTTGTAAGATGGTAGTGCATAGCAGACCTCGCCATGAGTTCTGGTAGGTAGGTGCGTTGCGATCGATGGAGCGGAATAGAGGGGTCCTTGAATTGTTTGGTGAAGCAAATTTGTCTGGTAACAGCGAAACTACCGTCCCCACGAACGTAAGTGATACCACAGTTACTAGAGTCGTAGACGGCATATATAGACCTAGTTGGGACGAGTTCATCGACACCAACAAACATTCCGATGAATGGAAGTGCCATCAATGCCTGTTCGCTCAACCTATCTGGAGACAGACTAGCTGATCTCGGCGAGGGCTGTCTATATGTAAGTAATTTGTCAAGGTCAGGGATAGAATACTTACGAGATATTCACCCTTGAATGTGGGCGCATTTGTGTGAGGCTCCATGACTATCGGATTCTGGGTGTCTCAAGCTGATGTTGTGGGCGGAGTCGATGGTGCGTGCAATTGATGGCTGATACTGATCTCGAATAGCGAGGCGCTGAGTGTTGAGTGCTGTGATAGGACAGAAGAAGCAGGTTGAAGTTGAATAGAGCAGCTCGAGGAGTTTATCTGAAGGAAAGCAGGTAGAGTAGTGTATGTAAAGGACTGGGCGCGGCGACGGGTGCTGGTTAATGTGCAAGGTTGAGAAAGACGGCTTAGCAGCGATATGCTGCATAGGATATGTCCCTCTGAAGGAGTTGCAGAAGAAGTCGTAGAAGACCTTGTAGACGAAGTTGTAGACAAGTAGACGGAGTTATGGTATAACCCTCTCTCGGAATAGACCAATCCTCAAAGAATAGTGAACGCTGATGTAGCAACCTCAAGAAGTTAAGGAATCTTCAGCACAACATCAAGAGGAGCGATGATAGACCAAGCAGTTGAAGAGCCATAAAACATTTGATTTGATTAAGGATCCAGTATCAATTGTCGGGGTTGAAGAGAAGAATTGTTTTATATCTCAAAGACGAATGAAGTTGTCAAGTATTGAGGTTGAAGGAGAATTGAAAGACTCGAGGAGGCTAGCGACACTAGCCTAACCATCAAGGAAGGAACTGTATCCCATGAAGATCAAATCGAAGATGAGGTGACAGTGCCACTGCTCAGCGTAGCTGAATAGAGTTGAAGTCAAGCGCACACAGAATAGAGAATGATTTCGGGACCAGGTGACAATAGAAGAGAGGTTGACAAGGCGAGGTCGCTCTCCTTGAAATTCACATTCGAAATGGAAATGGTATAGATAGAGAAGTATAAATATTTGAAAAGGCGGACGAAGTCGAATAGCTATATTAATATCAGAGAAAAGGTAATAGTTGCTTCGAGAACGGGGAACTTGCCGCGAACTGAGGGGAAAGGCGATGTCAACAATGCCCGTTTCACAACCGAGAGGCAGGTCCTGAAGCATGACCAAGAGCATCAGGATACTTGATCGCCTCACTAACATGCATCATAATGTCATTTGGAAGTTCATTGTACACGACAAAAAGGAATAGCGAAATCTTGCTCTTTGGCGCACTCAGTTCTAGAAGCTCTAGTCTCGACATTGCTCGCTCACTTCCTTCAAATATATCGTACAAACCACCCACTTGCAATAGACTCTATTCCATCCTCCCGAAACCCCCGCCCACCAAACACCATGCCGTAAATCGTACTGTACAGGTTGCCTAGTCGACGTCCATGCCATCACTAGCTTCATCTTCAGTCTCATCGCCACCAAGATTCAATAATGCTTTGTCGACATCATCAAGGTCCTCATCACCGTCGTCAGCATCACTGCCCATGCCCAAGATCTCTTTCTCCATATCGTCAAGATCCTCTTCCTCTTCCATACGAGTATGGCCGTTGGCCCTTGGCTGCATCGCTTGACTGGCGGGGTGCTCATCTTCTGTCTCGTCGTTGTCTCTGCCAGTCTCATGGCCATTAGCTTCGCCAGAGTCCTTCGGAGCAACACGACCAGTTCCCATAACACCCAAGCCTTTCTGACCTTCCCATCGATCCAGTCTTCGTGTGGCACGTCTAAAAGCAGCAGCATAAGCAGACATTTCTTCTCCATAGTCATCCTGTTCATGACCCAGTGGAACAAGACCGCCCATGCCTCGCTCTTTGAAGATACCCGGATCCCTCAAGATGCTTTCCTCGTCTTCGCTATCATCGAAAGGATCAACGATTTGCTCCAACCGCTGGCGAGCGCGCCAGAAGGCACCAGCTTGTTTGCGTTGCTTTTTGGCACTGTGGTGTTGCTTGCGCAATCCTCGACTAAGAATATAGTCAACACGTTGGTTTCGATTGCGTTCGACGGCTAGCTGATGTGCGGTCAGAGGACGCATGCGTCTCGTGACAATTACCTCTCCAGCGTGAGTGACGGGCGAGGAGCCTTCCATGATTTGGTGTTTCAGTGAACCGCGACCCCTTCCAGTATTGAGAATCCGGATACCTCCAGGGGCTCGAGGTGGTGGGGTAGAGCGCGTGCTGTCCAGATCAGACTCATACCTAGGTCGAATGAGGCCTCGCAAAGCAGGGCTACCTTCGTCGTACTTTGGTCGGATTCGGCCCAGATGGGCGGCTGGGCTTGGCCCACCATCATCGGGAGGCAGATGAAGTTTTGGTTTTGGTCCGCGTTTGGGAGGACCATGTTCTGCCTGAAAGGCAGCTTGATCGGCTTCAATGATGCGCTTCCTCTCCCTCATCTTCGCGAATCCATACTCAACTTCTTCTGCCGTGTCTACATTCTCCGCTTCCTGTTCTTCGGTACTCAGGCCATCGAATCTAGGGACACCTTGATTCCTGACCTCGACTTCGTAATCGACGCCTGGTCCGAATGGATTCTCGTCTGCACCTTCTTCGGTGAAGTCGGACTCCAAGTAGAACCACATCAGCCACAAGAAGGCTCTTGCTCTAGACTCACTCGAAAGGTCCTCCGCCATGAGCATATCGTAGAAGTCATTGCCGGGTGGGAAATGCAGTTCAGTAACCTTTGGGGCAAACTGGGCGAGGACGAAGATCAAATTGACCGGGTTTGTACGAGGGATTTCTTCTGCCTTGATCTTCTCCAGGGTATTTGGCTCGGTCCGGTCCTCCGAGGCCCCCTTGAGTATAGACTTGAGCCGTGGTGCATCTTGCAACTGCTTGTACGAGTTGGGATCTTGGTGTGCTTGCAGGGAAGGAATGGCATGGTAGGTCCGGAGTTGGGCTCTCATCTCTGGGAAGACTGTAGAGTGTCAGTACAGGCATCTCAATCACAGAAGGGTAGACCTACAGTTCAAGGTTGTGTTCATCCGACCAAGATTAACGAGTAAACAAACCATCGCCATATTCTTAGCAGGCTCATGCTCCGTCAATAGCTTGTCCCTAAGGATCTTACTCGTCTTGCTGCTCCTGGCCATGGTGTCGATGTACATGTCCGCAAAGTTCTGTCGGGGCCTGCTAGAGTCGTAGCTATTTGTGAACACCTCCCTACGGTCGTCGAACACAGCCTTCAGGAAATCGTATTGGATGTCTTTCCTCCACAGGGGTTCTCCATCATCCTTTTTCAGGTGTTTGATTTTGTTGCCGGAATGGAATGAGCTCTGGCCAGCTCCAGGAGGATCCTTACGTTTGCGCGACGTTGTAGGCTTGGATGGAGCCTCCACAGGTCCACCGGGGGTTCTGACCTCGTCGTCCTCCGTCATATCTCGTGTGTCTCGTGTGGCTCTGGATATTTGGATGGGCGGGGTGTTGGTTCTGGAGTCGGGGTTATCTAAGACGTGCTTCAAAGAAGTTCGTGGGTCGATGCGGGTAGGCGATGAGGGGTGTGTCGTCATCTGCTCATCCATTTCGGAGTTTGCAATGGTCGAGCCTGGTGACATTGCCCGGTCGACTTCCATCTTGACTTGTGCTCACTCCTCCTTTCACTTCAACCTTACTGCAACCTCACTTCAACCTTGCCAGCTCTGCCTGCCCCAGAGTCTGTCGTAAGATGCCCTGCCGAATGCGACACTTGCTGGCCCTGGTAATTACTCTCCTCGATGCGCGCGCACGCGATTGAAGGGTGAACTGATGGTGGTGATGGCAATCGGGGTGTCTGCTCCTTGGAGATTGTTGTGGTCGTGGTCGTGGTTGTGGTTGCGGTTGTGTTTGGTGGTAAGGATTAGATTGCAGATTCGAGGGATTGGTTGCAGCTAGCTATTGTCGTCGCGCGGTGTTTAAAATAAGCTTCGACAGGGTTCAGCAACCCGGAGCGGGATCCATCAGTGGAGGAGTGGACGAGATGAAGTGGAGTGGATTCAAATTGCGGGAAGAGGAGAGGAGGGATTCTGGAGAATGTCTACAATTCGGTAGGGTAGATAGAACTTTAAATAGCTAATTGTTTTTGATGCCTTGACTTTTCTAGAATTGTCTTTATATACCTTAACACCAAAATCTGCATGCCGCCTTACGCAACGTGATGCACGCGACGCGATAATACATCACAATAATAAGGCCAAAAATGAGGTTATTTGAACAATTTATATTATATTTATATTACTTCTTTCAAGGTGCTCCTATTCAAGTATGCTTTTATGAGCATGCATCCTTCTATTCAAGTATGCTCCCTCCATTTGAGTACCTCCCTCCATTTGAGTGCTTTCCTTCATTCAAGTGTGCCCCTTCTATTGGGGTACTCCATTCATGTATGCCTTTATTCGCACTCCTTTATTCGCGCTCCTTTATTCAAGCATGCTTTGATATAAACAGGTTTAAGTTGGGCTATATAAAGAGGCATGCAAGTTTAAGAGCTAAAGGCATGCAAAATAATGTTTCAAAAAAGTCGAGGCATAGGAAATAATCGGCCAACTTTAGATGCACACAATATTCCTTTGGTTATTTACAAAGTGCAGTAATCTTCTGTGGTTCTTCACTATGTCTTACATACACAACTATCTAGTCAGTACTGTAGCCCCGGTCGAAAATAAGTGCGTGTGTTTCTCGGCTCCCTTTCCGTGGTGACCGTGCCCGTCCACCCCATGCATCCTTCTCCAACTCAACCGTCAGTGAAGATATCTTTAGGCACAAGGCATCTACCTACCTACTATCTGGGTTTACTCCGAATCTGCCATTCGCCAGGACTTGAAAGCGACTAAGATAGCCTTCTCCAGGGCCCTTGCAATACGTCCGTAGACTATTAATCCAGTTCGTTCCAGCCTACCACGCATCAAAAGTACCGCGAACGGTATTGGCCCCCCCAGATGAAGAGGATTGTTCAGCTTTCCGCCAAGATGAGTCTCCCACTTTTGCGGCTCACCCACTCATTCCCACGATCTAGACGTTCCAAGATCTTGGTTACTGATTAATGCAATGAATCCTACTAAAAGACGCATGCATGCCAGAGTGTCGATCGCTAAACAGTAGGAGGATGGAGTAGTGGGGTGGACGTGTTCTATTTTGGAAGACATCGAGCGTCGATCGGTCTATTTGCTCGGACACTCCCTACCCAATGTAAATTACCTACTCTCACGAGAACCCGTGCCGGCTTACCAGTTGACCATTGAGAAAGAGCCCCAATCAGCCATGTCCGTCCTGTTCCTGTGATATGCCCAGCTAACGTAGTAAGAACCGTCTTGTGGCTGGAATCCTGAATCCCATCACCTCCGTGGAGTTTAGTCGAACCCGCCCTACGTCCCTAGCAGGCAACGGATGTAACGATGCCTGGCATTGACAGCTGGAACTTGCGCTTAGACTGAAGTCTGGCACCATCACCTCGACTAGACATTCCCCATGCTTCCTGATTGGGCACTCGGAGTGCTCTTGGCTGGCACTCAAAAGAAGGGTATGACTGGTCAGATCTGTTTTTGGATGCTTTGCTGCCCTGCTAGCTACTCGGAGAATATCCATCCATGGATGATGGGTTACATGCAGCAGCAGGATCCTGGGATCCAAACCCCCCACGGCTCAAAATTCAACGACTCACAAACAGTCAAGGGCTTGAGCGCCGTTGTTTACACCGGTCCGCGGCGTTGGGCACGGCGTTCGGTTGAGGCTGTTACATGTATGGTGGAATTTTTTGCTTTCTATTCTTATTTCCGGAGCTGTAGGAGAAAAGTAAAGAGTTTGCATAATTGTACACGGTGAGCTAAACGTAGGTAGGTGTATGAGCCCTTCAATGACCAGAAGAAGGACAGTAGTAGCGCGAGTAAGGAAATCTTTGGCAAGTACAATGATGACGCGCTCGCTCCCATGGTCTACGCTGATGGCCCACGAAATGCTTACAGAAAATGTAAGAAAAGGAAGTGAAATTAAAAACACCGAACCCGATCGGTGCTGCATTTGGAGGGAAAAGTTGGGAAACCCCGGATTACTGCAGAATGGTGCCTAACTCCGCCGCTGACTACCACTCCCATTTGTGTACAGAAAAAATATGAAGAAGAAATTGAACCGAGATCTATTCCCAAGCGGAGAAGAGAAAGAGGAATATCAGAGGAGAAACAGATTTCGTGGGATCATCAATTCGTAGAACGCGGAAACATGCGCACGCACCTGTGTGTTTTGTTAGTAGCCGAATAGGGGTAAGGTTTTGGCGAGTTTTCTGACTCACAAACACTTCCACCGCAGCTTTAACCTCAACGAGAGCTACCTCCGTGACCACTTCCGCCGCTGCCGTAGTCGTAATATGCCCTATCTGGGTCTTCGTAGTATGTTGAGTCTGCTTCGTAATATCCGTCTTGCTGGTCGTACACTGGCTCTTGACTTTCGTAATGACTGCGATCTTCATGTGTTCTGGAGCCTCTCCTCGACTCCTCCTCTTTGGCTCTGCCCTTCGAAACAACATGCTTCAAGGACAATGAACCCCAAGGAAGACCGGAGAGTTCGTCGTCTGTCCCCATTTCACCGGGATTAGGTGTGTTGTAGGAGTGTCCAGCATGTGCTTGGTTCTCGGCATCTCTTTCCTGACGCTCCTTTGTTTCTTTGGCCTTGTCTCCTACTTAAAGTTAGCCAGGTCCTCTGTACACTTGGAAGAAGTACGTACGGAACTTCCTTTGGGCGATTCGATTCTGAACGCGTCTTCTCTCTTCAGGATCGGTGATCTCTGACCAGTCGTCCTTCTTGGATTTGGACTTCGAGGATGCATGCTTTGACTTTGAGGATGATGAGTGATGGGAGGAACGGTGGGAAGAAGACATCTCTGTTTCGGTCGAGGAGGATTCGTAATGAACGGTTCGATTCTGATCAGGATCGTCAATTGTGATGAGGGGGATGTCGGCTGTTGACTGTTCTTGAGCGGGATCTTTAGCGGGGTCGTTCTCATAGGTCTGAGAGTCCCTTTGTTGATATCAGTTTAAGTCCACGTAGACTTGCAGATTGGAGAGTAGTGACTAACATCTACCTTCAGATAGAAACAGTCGTGTAGTTCTTGTTCATGCAATTGGAAATGAGGATGGAGATTCGGTAAACAGAAGCGCGATCATTCGACGAAAAAGGAGTCAGCTCGCTTGACAAAGTACAAAATCAACAGCGTGTATACTGTATGTGAAGAAGCACAATGTACAGGATCTGATTCTATGTATGATGTATGATTGAAATCTATTGAGAGATAGGAGAAAGTGTACTTCTGCCAAGGGGATGATAGGTTGTGTGATGAAGCAAGTATAAAGTTTGAAGACAGGAGAAAGGCAAGATATATAAGCCACAGACAGCCGGAGTGGGTGGAGTCTGAGTGGGATGGAATCTAAATAGCACACAGGCACCGCCTCCAAAGGAGTTTAGATTCGAGATGACAGCCGCGACGAACCTGACGCAGGGTGCATCTTCGGAGGGGAAAATGACAGAACCCCTACCTCTGCCATAAGGCAACCAACACTCTCTTGTCTATGCTTCGTCGGGAGGCTTGCCCACAGCCAAACGACAGTGGCATCCTGATTGGACACCGATCACATGGCTTGGATCTATGGATCAAAGGAGAATACGGCAACAATCCGAGGATCCTGGTTAGCACTTAAACAGGGCAAATCCACGTTGGAAAGGCTTGTTCAGGTTTGGGGGTGAAGGATGTGTCGAATAATAGGTAGGTAGTTGGT